>PUFA01001105.1:0-56038 GCA_003508835.1 Eonycteris spelaea
AGATAATAGAAAAGTGTTTCTCAGAGGACTATGAGTGACTATGTGTTTTAGGAGCTTCTTTGTGATTAGTTGGCAGGGACCTTGAAGCAGAGAACCATCTAGAATCCTTGGTTAAAATGTATCAGGCCACAGATGGGCATGTTGTAGCAAGCAGACTAAGAGGAAACTCTCAGTAGGGCAGCTAACAATGGCAAAAGGAGAAAGCAGCTAGAAGAAATTTTAACTCCACAGCCACAAATGACTTAATTAGAGTGGGCTGAGCCAATGCCTAGGGCTTTTTAAAAGTTACATATTTTCCTAATAGTATAGGAAGGAAAACTCTAATCAAGGCAATTAATAATCTCTGTATGTTTAAATAATAAACTTATTTAACACTTACTATAAGTGTTTTCTTTTTAAATTACTATATATTATATCTTAAATGTTATACTAAATGTTATATTTTAGTTAACTAATATTTGTGCTATTGTACTAATTTGTCTTTCTAAAATAAAACATTTCATTATAAAAAATCATATTTTGTTTCTCTTAATATTCTGCACTTGTAGCAACTGCAAATATATGGTTTAGTTTCCAGAAACCAAGGTACCACTAATCACTTAGGGGTAGGATTTGGAAGGCTTAGGCTTTGGTGCCTAAGAAAAAATAAGCTAATTCATAGGACTGACCTTAGAAATGCAACTCTGTACAGTCATGAGTCATTTGCCAATTTTGAACTTTTTTATCTTCAACACTGAGGTGCCCTCCCCCCATCAGGATCCTTAGCCTAAGTCTACAATCATCCTGAGCACAAATTTCAAATTGAAAAAAAAATGTTTGCTGTATCTTTTTACCTCCATTCTTAGTAACATATCACCTGTGGTCACAACACACAAGGCTCATTCATATTTATCTAATGTGTGCTCCATTGCTTTAGGGCCCTGTCCTACATCACAGGTTCTATTCCAAAATAATCCTGAAACTCCTCCACAGGATAGTTTGAATTATATAATTTATTCTCAGATGTCCTATTCCAAAGTAACCCTGAAACTCCCCAAAGGATAGCTTAATTGTATAATATGTTCTTTCTTCAAGAATATTTATATTTTTCTGGGCATCCAATGTACAACATAAAGCTTATAGTTAATAATACTGTATTATATATTTGAAAGTTTCTAAGAGAGTAGATATTAAATATTCTCACCACAAATGATGGAGATGTTAGCTAATCCTATGATGGTAATTGGTTTCCAATATGTAAGTATATCAAATCAACATGGTGTACACTGTAAACTTACACAATGTTACATGTCAGTTGTATCTTAGTAAAGCTGGGGGGGAAAGTACTTACATTTTAACTAAGGATTCTAGAGAGACAATGCACTGAGTGCAAGAAACCTTTTTAAAAAATATCTCTGGTTGCCTTTATTTTTTTTTCTCATTTTTGCCAGTTTTCAGCAATTTAACCATATGTCTTGGCTTGGTATTCATTGTATTTATTCTGTATGGTATTCACTTACTTCAAATTTGTGATTAACTTTTTTTCTAATTTGGAAAACTTTCGGTCAATATTTCTTTATATACTTGTTCTGTAACCCCATTTCTGGATAATTACTGTGTGATATTGTTTTACAGGTCACTGATGATCCCTGTAATATTTTCAGGTTTCTTTCCTCAATGTCATTCAGTTTCGACAGTTTCTATTGCTTAATATGAAAGTTCTTTCTTCTTTGTTACTGAAACATATCAAGCACCATATCTGAGTCTTCATCAACCTGACTAACATTGTTTGTTCCACCTTGGTGATTCCCTGAGACTCCGCTCCTTCTAATTTGCAGGCCCACCTAAGACACTTCCAGTGGCTTTTCCATACAAATGGCCTGGCTCATGATACAGACCTTCCTAAAATCTATCCAAGGTTTACAAACCCCCAAATAAGAAGCATATGGCCTTGGCATGCCTGTACCTCTTGCTAAGCAGACCCAAGCCCAGCTCTAGTGGCAACCAGACTCAGTTTGCAGTTTAGCCTCTCCCAGACAGCTCAAATACCAGCAAAGTGGAAAGACTTTGTGACTTATGCCATGTAACCCCGGGCAGGGCACATGCAGCAGTTGGAATTGGCCTGTGGCAAGGTCCCTCCCAGGAGGCCCTGAGGCCTGCACACCTGGTGGCCCTGGAGAACTATATGGCTGCCTCCACAGATGACACCCACAAAGGCCAGATTGGGCAGACAACAGAGTACTACTAAACAGAATCGTTCTGTGTAGAGTCAGCCCTTACACAACAGTTCTTCCACTGTAGTCAGGACCAGTTCTCACAAACCAATCATCCTGAAGGTCTATCACTGCCATTGGCCTGCAAACAGCAACCAAGGCTCAACTACAACTGTAAGGCACTCAAAACCCACATCAGGGATACATATGCATCACCTGGTTCAGGTGACCAGAGAGACTATGCCACTGAGCTGCAAGAGACACCTACTACACAGACCTGGAGACATAGCATCTCAACCTCTAATACATAGAAATAAACACAAAGATGCAGCCAAAACGGGGAGACAAAAAACATGTCCTAACTGAAGGACCAGAAAAAAAATAAACAAAATAGAGACAAGCATTCTATCAGATGCAAAGTTCAAAACAATTGTTATAAGGATGCTCAATGATCTCAGTAAGAACTTCAACAAAGATATAGGAAACATAAAAAAGGATATATAATGCATAAATAATAACCAGTCAGAAATGAAGAATACAATAACTAAGACAAAGAGTACATTAGAGGGAATTAACAGTAGATTAGATGAAGCAGAGGATCAAATAAACAATTTAGAAGATAAGGTGGCAGAAAACGTGCAATCAGAACAGCAACAAAAAAAAATAATCCAAAAAATGAGGATAGTTTAAGAAGCTCCTGGGACAACATCAAGCATACCAACATTTGCATCATTGGGGTACCAGAAGATGAAAGAGAGAACAAGGAACTGAAACCCTACTTGAAAAAATAATGACAGAAAACTTCCCTAACCTGGTGAATAAAATAGACATACAAGCCCAGGAAGCACAGTCCTAAACAAGATGAACACAAATAGATCCATACCCAGACACATCATCATGAAAATGCCAAAGGTTAAAGACAAAGGACCACAAAAGCAGCAAGAGAAAGGCAGTTAGTTACCTACAAGGGAGCTCCCATAAGACCATCAACTGATTTCTCAACAGAAACTTTGCAGGCCAGAATTGCTTGGCACAAAATATTCAAAGTGATGAATAGCAAGGACCTACAACCAAAATTAATCTACCCAGCAAAGCTATCGTTTAGAATTGAAAAACAGATGAAGAGCTTTCCAGACAAAAACAAACAAGCAAACAAACAAACAAACAAAAAGAAACAGTGAAGGAGTCTATCACTACAAAACCAGCATTTAAAGAAATGTTAGAGGGAGTTCTTTAAGAAGTAAAACAAAGATTAAAAAATATGAATAATAAAATGGCATTACTACATATCAATCAACAATTTTCTTAAGTGGAAATGGATTAAATGCTCCATTAAATAGATGCAAGGTGGCTGAATGAATAATAAAACAAGACCCTTACATATGCTGCCTACAAAAGACTCATCTCAGATCGAAAGACACATAGAGACTGAAAGTAAAAGGATGTATGTCTGAAAAGGTCTTTATTTCTCCATCATAACTAAAGGAGAGCTTTGCAGGATATATTCTTTTTGGCTGGTAATTTTTTTTTTCTTTTAATATTTTGAATATTTGGTTCCACTTCCTCCTAGCTTGTAAAATTTGTGCTAAAAATTTCGTTGATAATCTAATGGTTTTTCCCTTATAAGTTACTGTCTCTTTTCCCTGGCTGCTTGAGAATTCTTTCTTTGTCATTAGTTTTTGATAACTTTAATATAACGTCTTGGAGAAGGCTTTGGGGTTGAAATAATTAGTTCCGTTCATTTCTTGGATTCAAGGATCCAACACTTCCCAAAGGTTTGGGAAATTCTCATTGACTATTTGTTTCAATGTGAAGTTGATGGGGGCCCAAGCCTCTGAAAGGGCCTTGAAGTCCTGGTACTGCCCCGACAGTCTGATGTAATGCTCAGCAGCTGCCTTCCAAATCAGCCTGAATGGGTAGAAGGGGTAGATTAGGAGAAGTCAGCAGTGTGTGTCTGTTTTCCTTCCAGAAATGCTGGCCCTCAAACTTCAGCTGCCTTGTTTCTATATCTTTGCACCTGTCAGTGGGACTGTTTGCAATGTGTGTTTTAGTTCGGGTTGCTGCAAAATCCCCTGGGGCTCCGTGATAGCTCTGGGAAGGTGGGGGGCACATTCTGAGATGTTGGGGGGAGGGGAGTAGTCAGACTCCCTGACTCAGCTTTCTGCTTGGCAATGGCAGTTACTAAGACACAGCTGCTGCCCCTCTACACCTAGTCTCTGCCTTGTCCTCTGCTCTGATCACTGGGTTCCACTGCATGGAATTTGCTGATCACTCAGGCAAGACTGTTCAGGGCTTCAAAGAGCCAAGTAACTTCCAGGTAACTCCCACCTCCCTTTCATCTTGCAGGGAGCTCCAGGCTGCATTCCACAGCACCTCCTTCCTTTTCTCCTCTCTGCTTGCACGATTTGCCCACTTTCAGAATCTCTGATGTGAAGACCTCTCGGAGGTGCTTGTGTGCATGCTGGGTGGTATCTACTGGATTGTAGGTGTTCAGCTTTTAGTAATTTCAAGGGGAGAGATAAGGGGAGATCCCTAACATACCATTATTCTGATGTTACTCCTCTATCCTCTTTAATGTAGTCTTTATTTTAATTAATGTATTCTTCATTTCTGATATTCGATTTTTTTTTATGTTCTCTATCTTCATTTTTATGTTTCTTATGTCTTTGTTTAAGTTCTCACTGAGATCATTGAGCAGCCTTATAAGGAGTGTTTTGAACACTGCACCTGGTAGATTTATTTTCTCCATTTGGTTAGTTTTTCTTCTGGAACTTTATTCTGTTCCTTCATTTGGGACATATTTTTTGTCTCCCCATTTTGGCTGCATCCCTGTGTTTATTTCTATGTATTACATAGAGCTGCTATGTTTCTTGGTCTTAGTAGAGTGGCCTTATGTAGTAGGTATTCTGTGGGGCCCAGTGGCACAGTCTCATTGGTCACCTGAGTCAGAAGCTTCAGTGTCTCCCTTGTGTGGGTTGTCTGTGTTCTCCAGTTGTAGTTGAGACCTGGTTGCTGTTTGCACATCAATGGGAAGGATTGACCTTCAGGCTGATTGATTGTGAGGATTGGCCATGACTACAGTGGAGGAGCTGTTTTGCAGTGGCTGACCCTATGGGACAGGATTTATTTAGTGGTTTTCTTGTGCCTGTCCATTCTGCCCTTTGGTTGTACAATGTTTGGAGGTGGCTGGGTAGTTCTCCAGGGCTATCTGAAGCCTGACAGTGGGTTTGCAGGCCCTGAGCCTCCTGACAGGGGCCCCGCCACAGGCCAATGTCAGCTGCAGCCTATACCTTCCATGGGGCCACCTGGCATGAGCCACAAAGAAATCTGAAGATATCTTTCATCCATGCTGGGCTTGGAGGTGCCTGGGAGAGGCCAAGCCTCAAAGTGAGGCCAGCTGCTGCCAATGCTGAGCTCAGGGCTACTTAGCAAGAGGTATGGACACATTGATGCCAGATGCTGGGGTTTTTTGTTTGTTTGTTTTTTGTTTGTTTGTTTTTGCTGGGAGGGGGTTGTGAATATTTGAGAGGTTTTAGGTAAGTCTACAGGTTGAGCCAAGACAGGCCATTTGTATGGAAAAGGTACTGGAAGAGGTTTGGGTGTACGCGCAAGTTGCATGGCTCAGGGCCTTCAAGGAAGCATCAGGGCCTGGCGACCAGTGTTAGATAGGTTGATGGAAACTGAAATATGGCACCCACCTTAGTCTGTGGCCCTGGATAGGGGAGGGCTCAACAAAGGATGATTGCCCTCTGCCAGCACTTCTGTCTCAAAGAATAGTACCCCTCAAGCACTTGCCTTGAAGCCAGACAATTCAGTTCTCCCTGTATGTCCCTATTGCCTTTGAAACTGCTACCCCAGTGCTGGAGCTCAGACTGAGCCAGTCCATTAGGGAGTAAGTCCATGCATGGACCCAATAAGCAGAATGCCTGGGACTCCACTATTTTTCTGTGTCACTCAGCCACAATCTCTGCTGCTTTTCACAGTCAGAAGTTGGGGGAACTTCTCTCCCCATTTCTGGAACTCTGGGCTGGGGTACCTGATGTGGGATTGGGACTCCTTGCCTTTTAGGGAGAACCTTCACAACTGAGATATCTCTCCCAAATTTTAACTGTCACATGAGGGTGTGGGACCAGCCCCTTTTGCATCTCTACCCCTTCTACCAGTCTCAAGTGGCTTCTTCAGTATATCCTTAGTTGTAGGACTTCTGTTCAGTCAGATTTCAGATGATTCTCAATGATGGTTTTTCTGTAGTTTCCTTGATGCTTATGTCTCTGTTAATTCAAAAATTGTGTCTTGCGAGTACCATTTAATTTAGGCAACAAATTATACTGTTTTATTTCATTTTTCATGCTACTCCCTTTCCCTGAAATAGAAACCAATACAAGGGCCTCCTTTCCTAATTCTATCCTGGAGCAGAACTTTAAATAATAACATAATTGTTCCATTTTCGTATCATTGATGTTTATATAAGGTGAATCTCCATGCTGAATAAGTTAAGAAGAGTAGTAGCCTTTTCTCCAGACCTGCAACAAAAAATGTACTTGTTGAAAATTTATATATTTTTGAATAGTTTGATACTGGAAAGACATGTGTTTATGCTATCACAGGAAATTGGTGTGTGCTCTATAAAATCATTGACCTCCTAATAATCTATTTCAGAAGTTAAGAAAGAAGCTAGCATAATATTGTCTTTGGGATGTTTTACCTTTCAGTTAATATGTGTATTTATTAAAGTTATTTGCTCATTAAAATTGGTAAAGTATTAATAAATATGTAAAGTTTATACTCCCAATACTTCTATCACCTGTATTGAGCAGCAGCAGGGTGTGGTAGTTAAGAGTGTACATTCTGGGATCAAACTAGCTGGAGTCAAGTCTCAGTTCTACTGCTTACTGGTCCTGTGACCTTATATAAGTCTTGTTACCTGTTTTTGTCTCCGGTTCTTTTACTGTAAAATGGGATATAGTAGTACATATCTCACAGGCTTCTGGTAGCAAGTGAACATAAGCAAAGTACCTAGTATGCCTGGCCTGTGGTAAGTACTTCTTAGGTGTTATCTATAAATAGGAAGTGCCTCACAGCAAAAAAAAAATTCCATATCTCACAGTCATCCTTTCCTACTACCTTAATTTCAAAATGCTACCTAGGTGAAGTAACTTCTAGATTAACCAGAAGGGAAAAATTCCCTCAGTTCCATTTTCACTGTTTTACTCTCTTTATTCTTTAAGGCAAAAGCCAACTTGGTTAAATAATTATTTTCCTATTCTGAATGTTGTGAGCATATTGACACTCAATGAATTTTTCTATCAAATCAAGTAAGAAGTCATTAGCAATATCTTGTAGAAATGTTCTAATCATGGTCATCTTCTATGTACTGAATACATTTTACATGTATAATGAGATTTGTCTATTAGTGACATCTGCTACTTTTTAATCAGCTCCTAACAATAATAACAAATAATCACAGAAAATGGATTTAGGAAGTCTGCTTTAATTAAATCTGTTTACATCAAGTTATGTCACGATTTTTCACTCCCTGGGTGTGTGTTCCACTCTTTATCTCTGGGTACAGTTTTTAATCTCTGCCTAGAGCAGACATTTATCTTTATTTTACATTGCCTCTTCTAAGCTGCGGGCTATTGATTCAAAAAGTCTTCTAATTTTTACTCAACCCAACTCATCTTTATCATGTTACTGATATTGTTGAATTCTAGAGTTTAGAAGGAAAATATTTCCCAGGATTATGGCCAGTAAACTCAGATAGCTGGAATGTCCTAATGAGGTCAATGCCAGGGATTTGATTCTTATAAGGGCCAGTTAGCTTTATGGTTTTCTACCAGGATAGCTCTAACAAAGATGTGTACTCTTAACTCAAATGGAGATTCATTGAGAGATTGTAGATTCATAAGCGGAAATCCATCTCCATTACTGAAAGAAATAAAAACGAAACTCATAAGCACACCTGACAAGTTCTGAATCAGTAGATCTATTTTTGTTCATGCAATATTAATACTTCAGACCTCTCTAGTCAGTGGTTACAAGTGAGGTCACATGAACCATAATAATGCCAACATCACTGTCTTGTTATTTCCACTTGCATATTTCAGGATCCCTTGACTTCATCAAAGTGCCACACAGTTATATAGGAGAATCGCTGGAGGTGTAGCACCTGTGCTCACAAACAGTATTTTCATCTTCATCCCTTTAAGGCCTTTTTTTTTCCAATATCTGTTCCCCAAGAAGACACTTGAAAATGTTACTTTACTGTAGTCACTGGTTCCATGCCATTTTGTGGGACCATGAATTCTTGCTTAGAGGAATTTCTTCTTATACTCTTCAAAGTAGCAAATCTTATGAGGAGCCAAAATAACACTTATAGTCTTTTCAGTTCTTACTATGTCTGTGTCACTCTGGGAAAAATGGGGAGAGTGTTACTCTGCCCCCAATCTATAGCACTTTTTAACTGGAGCACTAAAGCAGTATTGCTTATGTCATTCTCTTTCTCTATTGCTACTGTAAAAATAGTTCCTTTGGCTTCTGTCTTAAGTCTTGCTCAAATTCCAATCTTTGAGACTAGTGGGACACAAGATACCATTTTGTTCTCTCTATTTCCTTTTATTTCCTCCAGAATCTGTGCAAAATGTGGACAAAACCCTCCCTATTACTTCAGCCCCCGTGCAAATTAACTCTGCTAGCTTACCATAGTCATCCTGAGTTGCCTGAACTCTGGCATTGGACATAATAAGGATCAAGCTGACATCTCTGCCATGTTTAAAAAAGAAAACCTACTCAAGAATCTGTGTGAATACTCTATTGTTGTGACCCAGGCCAGCTGAGTAAGATATACTTCATGGTAGGATTTCAAGAGAGTAGGGAAGATACTTGCATTCTAATCTTCTTTCAACTGTTGGCAGGATACCTGGCTTTTACTCACAGAGGCGTCTCCTTTCACTCAGTATTTTTATCTTTAAATAAAGACTTTCTGAAAGAGGTAACATGCCACACTCTTATAAGTTATCTAGAGCTGAGTGGAAATGAAAAAGCTGAGCAGGTTTTCATAGGAAAAGAGCAGGCAAGAGTCAAACCCAGAGAGAGTAGTTAGAGTGTGAACTCCATAAGGAGTAAAAAAGGTGAAAAGCAGGCTATGAATATGAAGATACACTTACTGACTTCACAGTGCTTTCTGAAGACCATGCTATGATGAAGTACACTGCCCTTTAATCAAATCTCTGATACTGCATTCTCCATCCTACTCTATAGAGGGAAACAGTTTTTCATTTTTAAATGTTATTGTGATGCCCTGTAAAAAAGAGGGTGACATTCCAGCCCACTTTTTTGTAAGGATTTTACCCATTTTTTCTTCTCCCTCATTTTATCATATCCTATTGCAATCATAAAACCAACAACAACAAAATAAAATATTGCAAAAACCCTACCACAAGTCTATCCTCCATGAAATCAATCTAAGGAGGCAAAAACAGAAAGAGAAATAGAGTCCAGAGGTAAGCTGCTTAGTTTTCATTAGTAGGTGGCTGTAAGGGCCCCATAGCTTTATTTACTTTCAAGTTTGACCTAATAAAGCTGCCATTTTATTTTTATGGCTGATCTATGACATCATGGAAGTTAGCTCATCGTAATTTATTTGAATCAGAGACTCCATCAACCCTAAACCAGGTCAGTGTTTAACTCTACAAAGAAATGTTGTTCTCTAGAAAAGTATCAGTAGTAAAATGTCTTACCTATAAAATGACCCTTAGAATAGTTCTGGGGCATTACAGTACTCAGAGGGATGGAAGCCCCTGGTATCACGCTCACTGAAATATAGTCGCTAACCATCAATAAGGATGTATCCAAGTAAATATCAATATTCACAGCTTACCTTCAGAAGCCATTAAAATTTAGGTTTACTTTGGGAGTTAGGTCTAAAGTGAAAAAGTGCTGACAGAAATCTTCTCTGATACATATTTACTTTGAAATCCCTGGCTTAGAATTGGTAGACAGGTAAGAACAGGAGTTACCCAAGCAGCCACACATGTTGAGGAGCATGTAGTCTCCTAATAAGTCACAGCTGGTAGTTATCAAATCCAAATTAAGTTGAGATTCCCACCAGCACAGAGGAATCAATATTTATCAAGAGAAAAAGTGATATTCATTACTGCCATTTGAAGGTCATGCATATAACCATATATGAGTAATGCTAAAGCTCATAGATATTTTCTCTCACAATTTAGTAGATAGAGTGCCTCTGATTCATTTTGTCATTGCATGATAGCCTGATTTCTCCCTGAACTAATGCCTAATCCTGTCTTTCTCTTGACCTTTGCTATAATATATTTCTTAAAAATAATAGAGCTATGCAGGAATAAGCAGCAGGAAAGCTTTGGGGACAATATAATGTTTTGCATTAGAAGAGGGAAAAAGATTCAAAAATATCAGGTGGACAATACCCAGCCAGGTACAAAGTCAACAGGTCTCAGAGTTAGAGCAGAAAACAATCTGACTGTGAGGAGCATCACTTCAGTTTTTCCAAGATTTACAAGTAGATGTGGGAAGTGGACATTGGTTTGAGGCACTTGGCTTGAATCCCTCTTGCTCCCCACTCCCATTATATGTAGAGTTGCTACAACTTTCAGTGACCTGTCATATCTACTTTGGTGCTGTGCTTCTAAAAGAGAAAAGCCAGGATTTGAGACTCAGTGTTACTCTATTAAGCTGATAAACCACTTTAAAAATCTTCTATGACCTGGGAAGAAATTTAAATAAAGCAGATTTTTTTAAGTCATATATATTGGATATCTTAAGAACTTAATTAATTATAGTCCTCCTAGCTAGCCTGCCAGGAAAGCAGGAGCTCATGCCTGCACTAAAGATAAGTAGTCAAGTGTTCTAGTCACTCAGAGGGCTCAGTTTGGCTTTCAGGATAATCTTCTTAGTAAGAGGATCAATAGACAATAGGAAGGCTCCAAACACTCAGGTTATAGCCTTCTTCATTATGAAAGAGCTGCAATTCTCTTCTCATTGGAAGGCTTTAAGTAGAATTCATCCATCCAGCCAATGGATATTTATTTAGTAGCTACTTTGTTCCAGACACTTTTCTAGATTTTAGTGATTAAATAAAATAGAGCTTACTTCCATGGAGGTAATGTGTTAGAAGTAGAGGGAGCAAGAAAAAATAAGCAAATACACAAACACATAAATATATTTTTTTCAGATGGCGATAATTGTTAACAATAAAAACGAAGCAGGATAAGATAAAACAGAATAAAAGCAATGGCTACAAAATTAAATAGGGTAGTCAAGGAAGGCCCCTATGAAAAGGTAACATTTGGATTTTAACAATGCACATTTATTGGACACCTATTATGTGCCAGCCATAATAATTAACTCTATCTTTACCAAAATCCTATGAGGTATTCTTGTTTGTTTTACAAACAGGGAAATTGGGCCTGATAGAAATTAAATAACTTACTCAAGGAAATACAGCTAGTGAGAACAGCACTGGGGTTTGAACTCAAAAAGTCTGGCACCAAATCCCATGCTTGGAAATCACTGTAATACTTGACATTTTGGACTCTGCATAAAGGTAGAGGGATGTGCACACTGCCTGATTAGCCTTGCAAGGCACAAATGGGACTATGCAAAAAGGGGAATAAGGGGGAACACAGAAAGCAGAGGAATAAAAAGATTAATATTTTAGTTTTTTTTTCTATATGTAAGCTGTTTTCAACATAAAGTCTCATTGAACCCTTCCAACCAAACTATGAGGTAGTCATAAGCATACCCACTTTGCAGATGAGAAAATTGAGGCACAGCATGGATAAGCAAGTTGCCCAAGGTCTCCTGACCACAAAGGACAAAACTACAAATTTTGGTCTGTATATCATGAAAGTCAATGTTTCGAATATACCATGTGTCTCCGGAGAGAAAAAGAAAGACAAAGAAATCCAGAGTGAAATACATGGAGACAAAGCAAGAAAGAGGGAACTACAAAATAATTACTTAATAAGTTTGGAGCACCAGAGGATAAAAAGGCTTAAGGAATTTTTAATAGCATCATCATCCTCAACCTCTTCTTCCACACCAAGTTAGGTGAATTCTTGAGAGTTTCTATGATTTGGAGATTTCAAGAATTGGCATGTCTAGTTTCTCATCAAGATCTAGTGATTTTATGTGAAATAGCCCTTGAACAGTGCATTGTCTTCTCTAACTGCTACTGTCATTGAGTCAGGTGCTCTAAAAAAATAAAGGAGTAAATTTAGTAAAGACATGAAGGAATATTTAAGAACCCTTGGGTATTTCAGAACTAGGATGTGGTTGTTTGATAAGTAGCTATTTTTCCCCTTCAGAAGCACATTTTAAAGCTGTGAGCTTTAATAAAATAACTTTAGATATGCCTTTGCCTGCCAACATTTTCCTTTCTAATAGTACAGTAGTAACACTGTAGGAATTGTCAGAATAAGCCAATGGACAGTGTTAGTAATGAAAGGCAAATGGACCACTGCCTGTCTTGTGTCATAGCTTTTGTTTGGTGTAGAAAAATCAGGATGTGGTCGAACCACTTATGGCATGGGGTCAACTCAACCCATTCATTATTCTGGACAAGCAGCAAGTCTGCCTCTCACCCCATGCCTGCTTTGCCTTGCTTTCTCTTCCTTCTCTTTTTCTTCCCACACACACAGTCAATAGCTCTGATTTTTGCTGAATATTAGACAACAAACATGGAAAGCAGCAAAAAGACTTGGCTGTTCTATTCTTAACAGAGCCTTAGGTGACTCTCCACAAAGGAAAGCTGAGGGAGACCCAGAATGGAAGACTAGCCAGTTCCATCATTTATATTCTTCAGGTAACTCTAAAATGTCCTTTTTTTTTTTTCAGTCGTACAATGCTATTTCAGTGGCTGTTGCTTTCTCAAAACTTTCTAGTATTAATTACATGTTCTTGAGAACTAGGTGTTTATGACTTTATTAAATATTGGGGAAATTGGTGTTTTAAAAGGAAAGTGTGGTCCTTTTAAGAATATACTCAGTGGACCAGAAAAAAAAAAAATTGAAATTCATCACTGGCTCTGTAGAGCCAGAGAATGGGCTTATAACCCATTGTCAGTTTAAAATGGAATTAGAACTGGAAGTTAAATATAAATAATAAATGAAGTTGATTTTAAGGAGATTTGGACCAGTACATAGGCTTTGAGGGCCTATAAACCAAGAAATTCTATTCTGGTATATATTTTCCAAAATTTTTTATGAGGGACTAAGATAGACCACTTTCATGACACCTCCTTTCACCAGTGTCCATCTATAAAAAGGGTGCAGTGCCATTTTAATCATAAATATTCTGAGCCAGCGTCTTCCAGAAAATTTAATCTCAATTTATCAACAAAATACAGAGTAATCTGGTTGAATTTTAATGGGCTTACATGGTATATCTGCAAATCTGGATATTATCTCTGTACCACTTTCCCACATTGTTCCTCCTCCCTCAGCCCTTGCCATCTATGTAATCAGTATAAAAAAGCCTATTCTTCTATCAAAGACTAAACTTGGCAAATAATAGTTAACTGAAGCACATTTTCTGTTTCTTTGGGTTAAATTAGTGCCAGGTTATCTTTCCAAGACACCACTGACCACTGCTGTCAGCAAGGGAAAGGAAATGGGGCAAATAAATAAGGAGAATAAAAGGTTATAGGTCAGTCAGGATAAAATGTGATTGTAGAACATGTTCCACAAATTAAGCAACCTGTGGAGAGTAATTTGGCTGTTGAAGATCTTCAAAGTGTCATGTCAGTCAGAATCTGAGAGCTTTCATTCTCACTTGGCTTGTAGTGATTCATGTGGGAATAGGGGAAGGGGGAGCCGATATGGATGGAGGCCAGATGGGAGGAAAACGAAATGAAGTGTTTGGTTTACAGAAACCTCCTTAGAGAAATAAAACCATTGCCAACTCTAGAACTGAAACATATATGCTTAAAGGCAGCAACCCAGGAAGTGCTTAAGTCTAGTGTAAATATCCAGAGGGCAGGTCACTTGGAAGTAGTGGAACAGGAAGAAGGTCCCCAGAAATAGGTACCTGTATGTAGCCATCTCCCTCACATTGCTTCTTGGACACAGTATTTGAGTAGCTTTAACTTTATCTACCTAGCTATTCAGCCAGGGGACCATGTCTTTACACGTTCTTTCCTAATCAGCCAGAGTTGGAAAACTGGACCATAGTTTCTATTTATTGATTAACTGGAAACTTATCTATGCCTTTTGATTATGTTGATAACTTTACAAACTGACATAAGCCAGCCTTCTAAACATGGAGCATACTCTAGTTTGACAACCTGTCAATAACAATTCCCTGTCTTGATCCTTAAAATATTTTCATCCATTTGCTTGTTGTAAAAAGTCTCCAGAGCATTAACTCTATGGTAGATACTATACTAGGCATTGACAATACAAAGTTAATATGATGTAGTTCTCATTCCAGTAGCAGAGATATAGGTATAGAGAAATTGTTGAAATATTACATTGTGTTGAAAGAGATAAGCAAAAAAAAAAATTGTGCCTGAGAGATTGAAGACTGTTACACTAAGATGATAATGTTTAAGCAGGTTAAAGACAGAGACATGACAGAAAAGTATTCTAGACAGAAAGAAACAAGTGAAAAGGCACAAAGACATAAAAGTGTGTGGTCTGTTTAAGGAATCACAGGTGACCTAGTACAATGGAGGAATATATGGTTCAAATGGAGAAGTGCTAGTTATTGAAGCCAAAGAGATAAACTAGAGCAAGCTCATGTAGAGCTTCCTATAACTCATTTAAAAACAAAAATAGACTTCATTCTAAGTAATAGTGACCCTCTGACAATTTTAAGCAGAAGAAATCATGTCCTGATTTCCATTTTAGGAACCTAGCTTTGTGGTATTATCTGGAGGATGAATTGGATGACAATACTGAATATAGGGACACTGGTTAAGAAGCTGTTGCAATGACTCATCCAAACTGCTGAATAGCGAATCTTGAGTACTGCATAGGGTTTGTTTGTGTGTGGGATGTGGAGGAGAGTTAGCAAGTGATGGTGGAAGGGGAGTGAAGGGGTTGGTTTCAGAGACAGATATGAGTAAAAATTAAAGAGCTTTGTAACTGGTTGTGCATGTAGCATGTAAGACAGGAAGGAGTAGAGGCTGATATCGAGGTATATGATTTTGACTGGTACATGAATGGTAATGCTAGAAAAGTATATTATTTCCAAGCTCTCTGCTCTCTTTATTTAAATTTCCTTCTTTTCGTTATTGGTTGCCTTTCTTCTCTGAACTCAGGTAATCTCTTAAAAAAAGTCTGCAAAGAGTTTTGAGAAACCTAGACTATAACAAATTAAGGACATCTGAAAACTTATACAGCAAAGAAGCTGTGGCTTAATGGATGGCCAAAATAATGCAAGCATAAGAAAGGTGTTTTGTTTTGTTTTGTTTTTAGAGGAGATTTTTAAATCTTTAATTTCTATATATGCAGAAGAGTAAACAAGGAAGTAGGATGAAAATATAGTGGGATATGAGGAAGATGTTTTAACTATTATAAGGAAACAGACTAGAATGAAAGAACTGGATGGAAGCTATGCGAATCTTCAAGAAGAGACATAATCTTGAGACCTAAATAATTTAGATATCAGCCTGAAGGCAGGGTTCTGGATTAGATAATCTCTCTGAGCATTCCTTCTGCAAATATCCTGTTCTGCCTCAGATATTTCCAGAGGGAAAGGTCACAGCATATAATTAAAATTATCTAGCCTGCATGGCTCTAGAAATGGAGATAGAGATCAGAGATGGTGGGGAAAAATGCTTACTTCAATTTTAAAAAGTATTTTTAAGTAAAATCTTTAAGGCCAGCTCCTGTTAGGGAAAAAGGTTCACCTAAGAGCAAGAACATGGAACATACTGATAGCCAACATGAAGGAAGGAATGGATGGGAACAGTACAAGTAGAAAGATGTAAAGCAATGAATCAATCCTTCACTAAGGGTGAAACCAGTGCAGTATACTCCTTCTATACTAAAGCTGTAGATTTTTGCGGAAAATAGCTTAGATGTGAGGCCCATGGACTATAAAAGGCATGAGCATTCTCCATACTCTGACACACAGGCAGGAAACATTAATACACATTCATGCACAAAGAGTACACATATGTAAACTGTTGTTCTAGCAGAATATAAAAATAAGGTATTTTAATGATTAGAGGTGAACCAGGCTCCCACTGGAGAATTATGTCAAGAACTATAAGACCAGAGGACTTCCAGCTGAATAAAACAGCATCTCGCCAAAGTAGAGATCTCTGAGTAATGAGTCATACTTTCCCCCTTCTTCTTATGAGTTCATTTACATTTGAATCATTAATTCTGTTTCAATGGACTATGTCAATTTGAATTATTTGATAACTTCTATTATACCATTATTTGTGGTGAATCTAGAGGATCGATATATAAAATCTCATTTGTAAATTTGTCTTGGATTTTCTTAGCCTGGAAAGTTAAAAAAATTTTGTTAAATATAATATTATTAATGCATAAGAAATTTCATACCATTTTTTTCCAGGGGAAATTTTACCAAAATTTATAGCCCACAACATTTGTCCAGGGATTTGTGGAGACTTTTTGTCAAAGAAAGATAAGGTCCTAAAAAAGAAAAAAAAAATCAGAGTTCCTTCATTGAGTCCCCTCTCTTTAGTAGTTTTACTCATTAATTAAATTTTACAAAAGGTGCCCTCTGCTACCAGGCTCCAAGGCATATTAACATAATTTAAAGAGGAGAAGATAATAAAACTGTCAAAACTCTGTGTTTGTGTGTATGTATATGAGTGAAAAAGAGAGAGAAACAGAGAGAGACAGCGGAGAGAGTCAGAGACAGAGACAGAGAAATGAAGAGAGACAGAAATAAAAGCAACAGGCATAAACACAGTAGTCACAATATAATTTTATATTATTTTGCCTGTTCAGAAAGAATAGTCTTGCTCAAAAAGATGAATCATGAGTGCGTGATATTCCTCTTCTTTCTTCAGGTGGTGTCCCATTTCACTATAACTTTGATTTTATGATATTCTCTGCCTATCTTTGATGTGCCATATAACATATATTTATTAAAAAGAAAATCAGAAGATGATTAAAATCTCTTTACTTTAGCCTTATTATTAGAACCTTATAATGCATTTTGAGGTAACACAAAGCAGGTGCAGGTGATAGAAAATGGAAGGTGTCATAAACACATGTTAGGCTGTTCTGGCATGATGTGTGACTGATATATATTTGTAACAACACATTAGGCATCAAGAGTTTCACATAGTTAAATGACTGATGGTTATTTGCCTGTTAAACCCTTTCCCTCTTTTCCTATATGTTGTTAGTTCAGGAAATATCAACTGGGTGAATTTCAAGTAAGGCCAATTTTGATTGCAGCACTTCACTGAATTAACACTTTTCAATACTGCATTGTGTGCAATGCTGACTTTAAAAAAGAAGTTATATAAGTATGAGAATTGGTGTAACCTTTATTAAATTCATGAAATAATTGACATCACATCTAGCCCTCCCTAAACTGAGACCCTGATCTCTGGAGTATGTCACTCACCCCAGAGTTATATTAGCAACATTTTCAGTTTTTATTATGTCAAATCTTACACTATTTCAAGGAAATAATTGTGTATATACCTTCTTATAAATAGTAATTTATTGCTGAATGGTTGCTGTTATATGATTGCTGTACCAAAACCCCACAAATTGAATTTTTACACTAGGCCTACATAGGAAGCATTCAACCACTATTTTTAAATAAAATAAATATTTAATCGTAAAAGGATGGACAATTAAAGTTACTTTATATTTTATTAAGGATTTATACTTTTGATTTTCTATCACTTCTTTGATATTCACTGTAAACTGGAGTGTAAGATTATTAAGCCCATTGAGTTTAAATACTGAAGGTCACATACCTAACAGTATAACTAAATTTGGAACTCTGGTCTCATAATTTTCCATCTTATACTATATGGCAGTAGGTAAGGCTGTCACAAATATTTCACTTCTCCTTGCAGCTATATTTTAGAATTATACTTTCTGGTCAGTTGAAATCAGGCATGACCATGACTTGATTAGGCCATTGAAATGAGAACAGAAGTGACACATATCATTTTTTGATGGAAACGTTTAATTGCCAGTGCTCTTCAGCTTTTCGATAATCTTTCTTTTGTGATTGTGGAAGGGGATTAAATATATGGTGATGGAAGTAATTTAACTTTGGGTGGTGAACACAATACAATATGCATGTGACATATTAATGAATTTTATACTTGAAACCGATATAATTTTATTAGCTAATGTCACCTCAACAAATTTATTTAAAAAAAAAAAAAGAAGAAAAAAGATGGATCTTTCTTCCGCCTGTGTTCTTGAGTGATTACCATGGACAGAACATTCACTCCACAAACCAACATTACACATGAAACCTAAATAAGAATTACATCTTTGTTGTTTTAAGATAATGAGATTTTGATGATAGTTGTTTTTGAATAACCTAGCTTATCCTGATATACTCTTTCCATAGGAATAAACAATATGTCCTCATTTAAGTATATCTTCCTAATAGCTTCATATCTCTCAAACCTTGCTCCTCTGTGGCCAACACTATTTTTTCACAACTACATGAGCAACATTTTATGACTATTCTCAGATTTTATGACTATTCTCAGATTAAAACATTTTGGATTTGTAGGTTTACAGAAATGAGAGCCAGTTTTCTATTCTCTTTAAATGTAGTGAGAATATTAATTACAGATTGAGAACTGTAAAGAATTGCATGAGTCCAGCAATTCCACTTTAATCAGGTTAGCATTTTATCATTCTCTATTGTACATGTTTTGCATCAGAAAGGAAAATATTTTAACATGAAAGGGAAAGACTGAACAGAAGTAGAGAGGAAAAACATGGCAATGATCACAATGCCATGCATTTGGAGACTGACTTGCCCTATTAAGTTTAATTGCACTTCAAATATTACCTATGAAAGAGGAAAAAGAAAGAGAAAGGATAATAATTGGGGAGGGAACCAAAAGCTCTCTTCTATCAAAATAGAAGTGTATTTCTCTGAATATAGTGGATCATATTTGAAAGTGAAAATTTTAGATGTTACTACAGCACTAAAAAAAATATAATAGTCAACTACTTGTAGCTGTAATTCAAGCTTAAATGTGCCTTCCCCCTTGCTATGTTCGAAATCCCATTCTTTCCTTGATTGTGCTTATTAAATCATGCACAAGCAAAAATGCAATAGAGCCCATAGAATGTTGGAATTATAACCTTAATAAATGTAAGGAGCCTTAGAAATCATGTGATACAACTCCCTCTCTTACAGGTGAGAAGACTGAGATCCAGAAAGAAGAGACTTAGCTCAGTTCATACACAACTATTTACATTTCCTGAATATAGACATGTGACTATAAGGGTTTATATCTCTTTAATACAATCTTAAAAGTACCTCATTAACCAAGTTCCTAAATTCTCTGTAAGTCAATTTTTCAATCTGAAATATAAACTAGAACCTCTGTACATTGATTGATTGATGATGATGATGATGATGATGATAATGATGGTGACGATAATGATGAGAAACTATTCGAATTAGTTATCATGTAAAAGGTTGGACCTCTATATCAAAGAAACCTAAATATTTATTGCCTTAAACAAGACTAAAATGGATTGAGTTATTTCCCCTCACATGTTCATATATATGTAAGTAGTTCAGGGCTGATATGGTGAATCCATGTTGTGAAAGAACCAGGCTCCATCTCTCTTGCAACTGTACTATCCACTGTTGCCCTCATCCACATGGTCAAAGATGATATTCTCACATGGTGATTATAATGGGTAATTACTTCATGTGTTACTCCTTGATAACAATTTATTTTTATTGGAATTATTCTTGAAGACCATTGCCTTAATTCAAATGGAATGTTGCTTAGAGTAATTCATACACTAAGCTTATCAGATTTATCTCTAGAAAAAAAAAACACTAAGGGAGGAAATGACAAGACATGTCTACTACTGCTTGGAAAGTTGTGTGGTAAAGGAGATTTGGGGGTGTCTCATAAGAACTATCCTATAGATAACCACCCACTCTATTTATATATAGGATTAAACACTTGACTTGCCACTAATTTTCTCTTTTCTACTGAAGAGGGAATTATCAGAGCCTTCTTTAATGATCGGCTCTTAATCAGACTTCAAAATCAGATTTTTAAAAATTTGCCTTTATCCCTAGAAATGAAAACATTCCAAGTATGTCTATTTTCAATTTTCCTTTGGAGTGAAGACACAGTCTGCATGGCTGATGTTATAATAGGCCATAGGAGCATTTGGTGATACCAATCTTTCCTTGACCTGCCAAATATTTATCAGGTTCTGGATTTCCCCCTGCTCTGGAAGCATAAACATCTAGAAACAGGTAAGAAATGATTTACAAAAAAACTTTAGCATCAGGAAAATAGAAAGTACACCACAATGATAAGCAACTATGTCAAATCCAATGAAGCTAAAACTTCTCAGAAAATTGTTTATTTTCCAAGTGAAAATTAAGACTTATGTAATGCTTAAATCTGTATTATGGCCAGGAAGATAGTTCATGGATGAAAATTAATTACTTTTATGTCCTATATCTCTCTAATGTTAATGACTTTTACATAGTGTCTTAAGTATGAGTATACTTCACTTTAAATAAACCTAACATTTGAAAATCTTAATTGACACAAAAATCAAAATTATTTCTTAGCTCCATAAAAGGATTAAAGAAGGCTTTCTTTGTATGCCAAGGTTCTCTAGTTCAAGAGTCAGCAAATTATGACCCAAGGACCAAATCTAACCAGCCCCTATTTTTCTAAATAAAATTGTATTATAACTTGCTTATGCTCATTCATTTAGTTTATGACTTGTTTATGGCTGTTTTCACACTACATTAATAAAATGGTTGCAATATAAATTGTATGGCTGGCAAAGCATGAATTATTTACTATCTGGCCTTTTATAGCAAAAGTTTTCTAAACCTTACCCTAATGCATTAATATCTCATTCAAATTGCATTAACATGAATTATTTGGGAGAATTAAACAAATTTTGACATGGATATAGAAAACTGCTTATGTACAAAAGTGATAGAGATAGAGTTAATGGAGTGGATAGAGGTCATGCAGAGCTTTGTGTACTTAGCTAAAAAGTTTAAACTTTATACCGAAAGTAGTGGGGGACCATGGAAGGTTTTATGTATATATGCATGTATGTATACATTTATGTATTTATTTATGTGTTTGTTAATTATAGTTGACATATAATATTACTAATAAGACAAAAGCAACATGATCTAGTGAATAGATGTTAGTAGTAAGAAAAAGGGAGGCGCATGTGATGATATATATTTATAACTTAGAAAATTATATGCATGACCGTACCATAAGGCAGGGAGGAAAATTTCAGGGAAATAAGATGGGTTTGGTTTTGTACTCTTGAATATGATATTCTTGTGAGACATCCAGGTGGAAATAATCTTTAAGCAAGTTGAGACATGAGTCTGGAACACAATTAAGAGTTCTGATATGTAGACTTGAAAGTCATCAGATAAAACTGGAAATTTAAGCCATGGTCTGGAATAAATCGTTCAAAGAACTTTAGAGAGTAAGAACAGCAGAAGTCCAAGGGTGGGCACCAGGTGTAATACCAGTGTTTAAACAATTATGAAGGGAGCCCATGAAGAAGAATGGGAAGACTATGAAACACATTGGAAAGAAGCTGCCAACGGGTAAGGATGGAAAAAAAAAGAATATCACGAAAGCCAAGAGAAAATGAAATTTTAAGAGGGAATGTCGTATACTTAACAGAGATCAAATAATGAAATAATATGGCAGGAGATTTTCATTGGTTTTATAAGTATGGAGGTCACTGGTTACCTTAACAAAAGCATTGACTGGGAAGGAAGGAAGGAAGGAAGGAAGGAAGGAAGGAAGGAAGGAAGGAAGGAAGGAAGGAAGGAAGGAAAAAAGGAAGGAAGGAAGGAAGGAAAATGAAACAGGGAATATAAGCTAATCATTCAAGTAATTTTTTGTAAAAGTCTGACAAAGTCAATAAATAGCTACACAGATTCATCAATCAAGGGAGTGTTTCTTGAGTATGAGAAAGACTTGAGTGATTTTATTATCCTGAGGCTAAGCAGTCTACACAAAAGAGGGAGAAGATACAGGAAAGACAACTGGAGTTGCAGGCAACCAAGCCAAACAAGGCCTGTAAATGACAGTCCCATCTTCTAGTCTCTCATGTCACTGTCAGTCAGGCTAATCCAAAAAGAGTTAACATTTATACTTTGGATTATAATCTATGAATATGGTTCATAACTCAATGACACTTGCTTTCTCAAAGCTGTCTTTCTTTAGTAGGATCAATTAAGAGGAATATGTTTTAATTTTATTTGTTCATCTGTCAAGAGTCAATGCAAAGTCCAGAGGGAGTCTAGATAGCAAATAGGTATGTGAGGTGTTGCATGGTCTCTTTGTTGTCTATAATGGCACATGAATGAATGCTCAATCAGCTCTATGTTAATGCTGTGCTTAGAGATGTAAAATAGTAGTGTTAAGTATATTTGAGAAAAACTTGAGTTCTTTCTTCTCTGTGGCAGATGGTACAATTTTATAAGACTGTAGCAGTGTACATTGCTGGTTGTACAGAAGGAAAAATAATCATTCTATACAACATGCTAATAGGTAAAATTTATTAAAACATTTATTAGCTCTTATAGACATAATGAAATCACTCATTGACACAGAGTTAGAATTGAAGATACAGGAGTAGATGAGGAATCAGTCTAGCATTACTAAGCCTTCTGAATATAATGCCAAACTTTCAATAGGTCAGTAGGTCAGCAGTACACAATGTGCTCATGTTCTGCACACAGATTTCAACAGAAGTCACCTTGGAGATATTCAGAAGCCTTAGCCCAGTCACTTCCTTTGAAGAGCTTATATTCTGTTAGGGTGCTGAGGCATAGTTGTGATAGAACACTTATGGGTAACACCTACATGCCCTTACTACCTTGTCAATATTAGATAGACTTAATGAGGAAACTACAGAATTGTACCAGAGTAGTAGATGACAAGAGAATATTAGAGTGAGTAAAGTAGATGAATTACATGACTAATTCTTTTAGAGAAGGAAACTGCCAAAAATTTATTTTTTTCAACAAAATTTCAAGTGCCTACTACAGGCAGAGCATTTTATTAATAATGGAGCTGAAAACTGAAAAACCCCATCTTTTTTAGTTGGGCCTGTGTGACATTAGTGGAAAGTTACTTCTAGGAAATAATTAAAAAAAAAAAAAAAGATACCTAAAATTTACTCTGATATTCCTATTGAATATTGCTTGATGGGGCAATTTGTAAAAGGTTGAGTCAGAAAATATTTTCCCAATAACTATCAAGCCATGTCATTGCCGTCATGCTAAGTGCTGACGGCACTAACACAGTGATACATGACTTAATACAATCTCTGTATTTTTGTCACCTCAACTATGTTGTAGTTATATAAAATATAGCCTATGCCTTCTGCTTTTCTTTTCCTCTCACAGAGTAGGCACTAGGTACATATTATTGTGACTGAGGTGGATTTTTAAAAAATATAAAATGTATCACTCCTCAGCCAAAATAGAAGGCACATTTTCCAAAATACACTGGTCCATGAGAAGGCATGTACCCACCCTCCCACCACCAATATAACCCTATACTGAAGAGATTTAAAGTGCCAGAATATAATAGTTTCCCCTCTCCTGACCACACTCTTATACTCCCCACCACTATACCTCATCTTTTTTTCCATTCTGTGGTAGGACCTAGGACGTAGTCAAAAATGTGATTTCCATTGCTCTGAAGTTATGTAAGCCTTGAAGTGTTCCAGATGTTTCCATTTGTAGGAAAATTTTCACTTTCTTTGTATAAGGCTTACTTTATAATCATCTGTAACAGCAGAAAGGCTGTAAGTGCTTTTGACCAGCTTCCATGAACATGCTTATATATGATTGTCTCTCACTGGGAATAAGTCTTGAAACAATCTATTTTTTGAAGAAGGAATCACCTACTATGCTCAAGGTTAAATGATATGTCAAACATAGGGGTTGTATAGACCATGCCTTCTAAACTTAGTTTCATATTTTAATATTTACACTTGGCATTTTTCCTGCAAGTGCCTTTAATTATGCTTTAAATCATTTTAAATCTCAGTGACTAATACTTTTTCTGAAGTTATACAGTCTGCCTCACTGGAATTGAAATATTTACTTTTTATTTTAACCCTCCAGAATTGTAAATACCAAAGTTAAGGAGACAGAAAAGCCAAGAAGACTGTGATGCAAGTGTTACTGGAGCTCAGTGTAGGGTGAGGTGCTTTCAAAACTGTTGGCCCTTTGAAAATATAGCACTAATAATTATGAAGAGAATAGAAACCAAACTCTAGTCTTAATACTTATGAGGCAAATTCATACTGTTCCTATCACAAGGGTTAACAGAAGACACCAAAAATTTATCAGTGATTTTCAAAGTCTATATAATGGACCTTGCTTTAATGCCTTTCTAGAGCTGTTTGATCAATAAATGTTTGCTGAATAAACAAATACAATAATTAGTCTGTGTTTCCCTCAAGGTTCATTGTGGGACTGTTGTTGTAATTTATTATATTGCAGCTTTCTTCTTCAGTAATTATATTCCACTGGATAGAAACTCCAGCTACTGTAGTATCCAGTCATATCCCCTTAGGAATAATGTTAGAGATATACTCCCAGTATATGCCAACTGCTTGACTTTCACTTGCAAGTCTTATAGATGAGCTTTCCACTGGAAAAAAAATCTTCTACTGGCTGGTTACATTTACACTTGGCGTTTGGGAATATCAGTGCTAAAACAGACAAATTTTATTTTCCTCCAACTTTTCATGCCTGTCTTGTCATATTAATGACTTTAGTTTCACTTTCAGGAAAAAAAATGCAAATCCTATGGTGATTTTTGCAACCGTTAAAATAAATTCACATTAGAAAGACAAAGGTTTAAATGCAACCATGGCTAAAACTTTTAAAAATATCTTAACTTAAATGAAAAAGAGAACTAAACACATGTAATTTTTTTTTTTTACTTCTCCAGAGAAATATTACCAAACTCTCCTCCATTATGGCATCCAGTAATTTGTATTTAATAATCACTGAAATAGCAGGCTGAGTATAAATAACAATAACAACATATTTACTATGGCTACTTCTATTTTTACTACTATTACTAATAAGCATTTAGACTTTACTATGAACCAGATAGTAAGCTAGTTGTTTTAATTATTGCACTTATTCTTCAAAATAAATCTGTATAATAGATATTAATATTTCACATAACAGATAAGGAACTAAGACTCAAAGAGGAACATTAATTGTTCAAGATCACATAAGTATGAAGATGTGAAAGCCAATGCTCAATTTTGATTCTAGCTAACACCAATCTATGTTATTACCCATTAGTCCATATTGCCTCAGAACATTAATAGGTCAGTAAAAATACTGCAAATAAAAATATCGGACACCTTTCCTAAGCCCAAGATAAATAATTTGGAATAGTTGTATGGTAGATATTGATAGGTAAGAGACCAACCAAGATAATCCTTAAAGCTCAGGTCTTATTCTTTTGCCTTAGCATGCACACCAATGAATAGGGTGTATATTGCTCCTGTGCTTGCTCCTTCTCTCTCTCTCTCTGTCTGTCTCTCTGTCTCTGTCTCTGTCTCTGTCTCTCTCTCAACTATTGTAGCAAAGACTGCTTTTACTACTTATTTGCTGCAAGATAATTGTTCAGATAAAACTTTCATTACACTGCACTCAATAGATATGCGTTGGTGGATAAATCTATGCTATTTTTAATGCTATTCGATGAAGCATTGATAGTAAATTATCCTATGTTCTTTCCTGCCCCAAATCTCATATTTGTATGCAGTGATATCAGGCTAAAATAAGCCAAAATGGAGGTATTTTAAATAGGCAGGTTCAGTTATATAGAGAGATATAGACTTGGAGAAAAATATTCCTACATGATATTTATGCCTTGAAAGAAATGGAAGGCTAAGTACTAATGTTAAATGAGCCTCATATATTTTTTGACATACTCTAGCAAAGGTCATTTCTCTTGTGTCTACCAGCTTAATAACTTGTACAGCTGCCAATGGTATGTATCCCCCATTTTCCCTTACAGGGTGCCTAAGGCAATCGATTTGAATCACCCATTCTAGGGACAGCTGGGGATTCTGCTAATGCAGGACCTTTGACAACAATAGAAGAATAGTAATAATTCTGAAAGAGAAAAGCCAGCGTCAGACAGATTTCATGCTATAAGTACCTAAAGGTTACAGGACAGGGCAAGCAAACAAATTTGTCAATCCAAAAAATTACCAAACCAAAACTTTGAGGCTCTTCCAGGAAAGGCTGATCAGTGAGTGAAGCAGTGAAGTATCCCTAGGATAACCTTTAAAAGGAAAGGCTTTGGAAGACTTTTTGATTAATTTAGAATGAATTATGCTAGAGTTCATGAGGCAAATTTTGTTCAACTTAAAGTATTTTATGGAAATTTACAATTAAATTCAAAAAGTACCTTAAATTTTCATGCTGCTAAGTAGGAGAGAGAAGAGTAACATAATTTAAAAAGGAGACGATGAGGGAGAGAGATAATCCTAAATCATTTACAATTTGTTTAGAAATACATTCTGAATTTTTTTTTTCCTTCTGTGGACTCATTTAGTTTTTGTTCAGACTAATGTCTAAAGAAGTTGAAAGTCCCTGAAGATATACCAGCTGGCAGAGGATAGAGAACCTAAGGGTAAGGGCTTGCCCTAGGATCTGGGATATACCAGATGAACTACAAAAGGGATTGACCATACCATATTAATCTGGGTTTTAATATACTGCTCAGTTCATGAAATTTCTCTTTCCACCGCTAAAAAGTAACATTAAAATTTTAATTTGTTTCTGTACCTTAAAAATAATGTTGACAGCTATTTATTTGCTGATTATAAAATTACAAATATTCATTATAGAAAAATTTTAAAGTATAGGAATGATAATGAAGAAAATAATCACCTACAATTCTACCATTCAAAGGTAATGGCTGTTAATATTTTAGTGTATTTCTGGCCAGTTTTCATATATAATTATAAATATAGAGAGATTATAAACTTTAAATCAAGCTATCTATATATAATTTCTTATCCCTTTTAAAAAATACTTTATTAGGAACATTCTTCACAAGCAACTGAATTTATTTTATGATTTTTTTTTACCACGTGGATATATGATAATTTATTTAATCACTCCACTCTTCTGGGATATGTAGGTTGTTTCTACTTTTTTACTAATGTAATGTATATTATTGTAAATACTTTTTAAACTATGTCTCTGCTTTTTTCCTTGATATAAGATCCTAGACATGGAGATTATTATACTAAAAAGAATACATATCTTTGAAGCTCTTGATAATAGAGTTAAAATGCCTTCTAGAAAGATTGCATAAATTTAAAACCATACTGGAAGTATATATGTGTCTCCATCTTGCCACACCCTCTAAGGTCTAGAACACACATATGCGTGCTTATTTTAGGTAGGAAAATAGTATGTCAATTACTAATGTTTGCATTACTTTTATTCGAATTAATATTTAGGCTTATAGGCTATTTGTATTTTTCTTGAGTTATTTATTCACGTACCTTAACAATTTTCACTTGGCTTTTAATTTTTTGTCATTGATTTATACTATTTATGTATATATCGGGGATATAAACCATTTATTTGCCATATTTGTAGCAAATTTTATCCCAGCTTCCTTGAGGAATAATGTACATATAATAAAATCAACCCATTTTAGATATACAGTTTAATGAGTTTTTGTAATGATAAATTGTATAACCATCACAACAATCAAGATATACAATATTTCCATCACCCCTCAAAATTCCTGTGTTACCATTTACAGTCAATTTACAATCTGTTCTCCCATCTAGCCTCAGGCAGCCAATAATCTGTTTTATAGCATTATAGTTTTGCCTTTTCTAGAATTTCACAAAAATGAGAGTATAAAGTATATGGTACTTTGTGCCTCATAGCTTTCATTTAGCATAATTCTTTTTAGCTCATCCAATGTTTTGATATGTTTCTACCATGGATTTTTTTTTCCTTGTGGTTATGGTCATATATTTCCTACTATTTTTTTAATTTTAATGCTGTTGATTGTGAATTTTATGTTATTAAGTGCTAGAGTTATTTGTTTTCCTTTAAATATTGTTGGATTTTGTTCCAGAAGGCAGTTGTTACTTGAAATAAGTTTTATCCTTTTGAGAATTGTTCTTGTTTTAGGTTAGTTCCAGAGAAGCCTTTAGTTTAAGGCTAATTTGTCCCCAAGACATAGGCAATAACCTTCTGGGGACTCTATCTAATATATGGGAAAATCTTTCCACTCTGGCTTGTGGGAACATAAGCCAGCCTGGTTTATGCTGAGAGGATTTTTCTGCTTACATTATTCCTGTGGTGGGTTACTTTCTTGGCTTCAGAAATTTACTCCTCTGCATTCCACAAGCCAGTGCTCAGCCACAGAGTTGAGAGTACCCCTCTAAAAACCTTAAGAGTTGTCTTTCTCGATGTGTGCAGCTCTATTCTCTCTAGTACTTAAACCACAAATTATAGATACCCAGATCTTCTCAAACTCCAAATTCTGTCCCCTTAACTCAAATACTACTGGCCTCTTGGGTTTTGCTTCCCCTGTGTTGCAGGCTGTTAACACTCTTCAAACAGAAAGTTGTTACAGTCACAAAGCTTATCTTATTTTGCTACTTCTCACAGAGATCACAGCCCAAGTCTGTTTCTTGTCCAATGTCTAAAAACTATCATTTCATATATTTTGTCCAGCCATATCCTTAGCTAAAGTAGGTTAAATCTTGCCTTGTTACTTTATCTTGGACAACAGTGGTAGTCCTATATTTCTTGCTGTATCAATTTTGTGAAAGTTTATTTTTCTATACATTTTCCCCATTTTATTTGTTTTTAAATGTACTGACTTAAGCTTGTTAATAATTTTTAATATTTATTTTTTGGTTGTCAAAAGATCTTTAATTGCAATATTTTCCTTTGTAATCCTAACTAGCTGGGTGTTCCACTGCACCACTGTTGATGTCATCTATGAAGTCATAAGGGTGATGGCCACCAACATCAAATCTCACAAACTGGGAAGTCCCCGGGATCCTTTTAATGGTTCCAGAGAGTTCTCTAGCTAAAGATCAGTGCTGCATCTGTTGAACAATGTTGACAATCTCAACAAAGTGATATTTCCACTGTGCTTAATGTTATTGTTTTCTTTGCTTCTTTCTGCTTTTTGGTGGTTCTTTGAGGGCTTTGATGATCAGGGAAGAGGCAGGGTACTAGCTCAATCTGGGTCTGTCTGTTCTAAATGGTCAGTTTCACTGTAATCCTCAGACCTTTCCAATCATAGCTTGTTTTGGCGATGTCATCACCAACGCTTTGGAGACAGACCAAGGAGGCTGTTCTTGGGGTTCAGGGAAGATATGGCACAGATTTCCCCACCAGTGCACCTCAGTTACATGACTTAGGTTTCATTGGGGTCAAACTTTGGCTGCATGATGGAGGCAGTTGGTGTCAGATAAACACGATTCAGCATGACTGAAGGAAGTTGCAACTTGACCTCCTCCAAGCCAAAATCCAGGAAAAAAGCAAATTTATATTTTTAATGCTTACTTTATCTGTAACTAGATCTCTTTTCTTATTTATAATATGTGTGTGTGCATGTGTATATATTTGTATTTATTTGTGCCTTTTCTATTTTTCTTGTTTATTTCATCCTATTATAATTACTATTTTCCTTCTTTCTTCTATTTGGGTTCATTTTGTCATTTCTTTTCTATTTTTTATATTGAACATGTGCCTTATTAATTTTCTGTCTATTCTTTTTGTAGTATAACCATTTAAGGCGATGAATTTGTCTTGGAACATGTCTTTCACTGCATTCCACATATTTGGATGTGCTGTTTCATTATCACCAAGTTTTAAGTAATTTTTAAATTCCATTATGATTTCACCTCTGGCAGTGAAAATATTTCTTTTAACTTGCATATATCTGAGGTGTTATTATTGTTTATTCTTTTTATTAATTATTCTTTATTTGTATATTTTAATTTAATTTATTTTTTATTATTAACATCTAAATTGTATTAATGATAGAGACTATTATTTGTGAATTGTACTTATTCTTCCAAATTTATTAAGACTTGCTTTATGGACTGGCACATGATCAATATTTTTGTAAAATGTGAGTTTGAGAACAATTTACTTTGTCTAATCACAGAATGGGATTTCTTTTACAGTTGATTATTTTAATGAGTGTGAAATATATTAAACCTTTCTTTTTTGTTTCCCATTGATTTATGCTCAAAATTACACCTTTTACTATAATTTGATAAATATTCACCTATATTTTTTCTATTTTCCTGTGTGTTCCTATCTTCCCTTAGAATTTCCAAGCCACTCAGAATTTATTTTGGTATAAAGTGTAGGGTTAGACTCTAACTTTTTATTTCTATATATTTAAATGACATAACCCTGTAACCATTAATAAAATGATTTTATGACTGTATCTTACTGATTTATCACTTTTAACATAAATCAATTCTTAAACATGTTTTGGTAGGTCTCTGGGTAATCTATTCTGATCTACTGATACTTTTCTTATTAACGCTACACTATTTTGTTTACCTTTACAGTTCATTTTAGTATCTAATAGGACAAGCTCTGTCTTATTCTTTTAAAATATGGTATGAACTATTCATTTAAATTCATATCTATAGATGAAATATAAAATGACTGTCAAGAAAAAAAATATCATGCTGAGATAGATTAATTCAGTACAATTAGTTTAACAAATCTTGATCTCATCATGTACTTCTTTGCCATTATATTACCATAACAATAGCATAGTTTTTCATGACTAAAAACTGCAAATTATGTTTCAGATTTATATTTTCCTCTCCATTTCCCCTTGTACCAGCTTAAATCCCCATTATCTACAAATTTCTCAGGATGTGTTCAGTTGGAATACTGATGTAGATAAAAGTTTATTGATGAAGATATTTTTTCACCAAATAAATTTGTGAGCATCTGGGTTAAATGATATTAAAAAGGCATTTTACCACTGGGAGTTCTCTGAATCTTTGATTCTGATGGGATTATTCCAATGAGTACATTATTGAGAGTATCCAATATAGAAATATAGTAAATGGCATGACTAAAATCTTTTAGCCTGATAGAGTTTTCTATAATCACAACCTAATCTCATAGAATTGCTATGAAGAATAAGTGAGTTAAAACCTATAAAATACTTAGAACAGTGCCTGATACATGGTGACTAGTCAATACATGTGAGGTTTTTTTTTTACTCACTTAATTCTTTCCTCTGCCTGTAATGCCTTTCTCCCCATATCCAAATATGTCAAAGACTTAATTGCAATAAAATCTCCTCTTTGAAGTATTTTATGACTCCCTCAATCCCTTCTCCTTTGCCATCACCAGAGATATAATCTCTCTTTTTTTAAAGTTTATGTCAAATATGCTTTTTCAATTTGTCATTTGGACAACCAAAATACATCATTATATATTTCCAAATTTCCCTGTGGGGGATCTACTGCTCGTGGCCGAGAACCACTTAGAGGAGAATTAAATGATTATTCAATAAATGCATACTTCTTGATTGTTTCCCAAAACAGGTATGAAAATTTATAATGATCATTCAATGATTTATCTTTCAAGTCTCTCTTTATCAAAATAAGGTAGAACAAATAAATCTGCTTTCAAGTCTACACAACTTTATGATTCTTCTCTTGAAGAGCATGGATCAAACCACCTAAGTACTAAATAATTAATATTCTATTTCCGACAAGACATGTTTTTCCATATCTCTCTGACAAATGGTGATCAATGAAAAGTATATGTGCTCCCATGAATTGTGTACCAAGGCCAAAACTAAATTGTCAAGTAATGTGTGAAGCACAGCTTCATGACAGATATAAAAGCACATTATTATTGGGAGTTAGCCTTGGGTCATTGAACTAATGGACAAAATAAAATTCTCCAAAAATTGAGTTGGTGAACGTGGATATTGAGTCTAATGGGCCTGAGTTTGAATCCTGATTTCATTATTTACTAGCTTACTAGCTCTGTGGCCTTGGACCGACTGCCTCACCTTTAAAATAGATGTAATAATATCAGACTCACAGTATTGTTACACAGGGTTTGCACAGTGGAGAGGTGAGTGAGACACTCAACTTGGATGCAAAATTTAGGATGCGCCAAAAAGCTAAGTAATTGAGGTATATCATATTTAATACAATCTTTTAAATCAAAATTAATACAAAAATTCATAATGAATAAAATATCAACTTTTAAATAAAGGCAAAATCCAGTTCTGTACTTGGATGACTAGACCTCACTCACCTCTCCCTAATACTGGCCTTGGTTGTTAGGGAAGCTAAATGAGATAATGGGCATAGAGTCATGTCTTTGGTATAGTCTTTGACTTGAATAGTCTATTATAAACTGTAAAATGGAGGAAACAACCTTTGTCTTGCAAAAAGCAACAATTCAAAATGAATAATGTTTAAATACAAAGAAACTAACATATTTTCTACTCTGTTTTTAATTTCTAATTATAAAAGCAGCATGTAAGTATAGGTAAAGGTGAGCATCCCCTAAAACCAGAACTTCTAAGCACTTACATACATACGTATGTAGCAATAGAAAAATATAGTATTTTTGTTTCTTATTTTTTTATGAAATTGACATTCTCCTATACATATATATTTGCTTTTGCTTCATTCAACACTATCTTATCAGTACCTCATCCTTGTAAAATACTGCATATTGTTCCATAGTATGTATGTATGTATGTATGTATGTATGCATGTATGTATGTGTATATATATATATATATATATATGTATATATATATATATATATATATATATATACTGCAGTTTGCTCATTTAGTATCTCTATTACTATTTATTTAAGGTTCCCAATCAATCATTATTACAAACAGCACTGCAATGAACATTCTTATACTCTCACATAGGTGTTATCCCAGTTTAGATACTGAGAAGTAGAAGTGGTAGATCTTTTTATTGTGTGCTTCATTTTTTAAATTTATTTAATTTTATTAAATAATTTTTATTTAATTTATTGAGGTAACAGTGATTAAGACAATTATATATATTTCAGGTGTACATTATAATTTGACATCTGTGTATTCTACTGTGTGTTTACCACCCAAAGTCCAGTTTCCGCCAACTAGCATATATTTGATCCCTTTATGCACTTCATGCTCCCACTACCCTCCTATATATGAACACTTTTAGCCAAAGTGATATCATGTGATTTTCAACTGGTTCTGTCTGGCTTATTTCACTTAATATGGTTATTTCAAGGTCCATCCATATTGTTGTAAATTGCAGTATTTCGTCTCTTCTTATGGCTGAGTAATATTCCATTGTATAGATGTACCACAGCTTCTTTAGCCAATCATCTATCATAGGACACTTCAGTTGCTTCCATGTCCTGGCCACTGTGAATAATGCTGCTATGAACATAACTGTGCAAATATATTTCTGGATATGGGTTTTCAAGTCTTTGGGTAAATACCTAGTAGAGAGATTGCTAGATCCTATAGTAGATCATTTTTTTACTTTTTTGAGAAATTTCCATACTGTTTTCAAGAGCGGCTGTACCAATTTGCAGTCCCACCAGCACTGTATGAGGGTTCCTATTTCTCCACATTCTCTCCAACATTTGTTATTACTTGTCCTGTTCATTATAGTTATTCTAACAGGCGTGAGATGATATCTCATTGTGGTTTGAATTTGCATTTCCCTAATATCTTGTGATGTTGAGCATCTTTTCAAATATTTGATGGCCATTTGTATTTCTTCTAGGGAGAAGTCTCTTTTCAGGACCTCTGCTCATTTTTTGATTGGATCATTTGTTTTTTTGTTGTTATTGAGTTGTATGAGTTCTTTGTATATTTTGGATATTAGGGTCTTATCAGAGGCATTGCTTGCAAATATATTTTCCCATTCGGATGGTTGTCTCTTTACCTTGTTGACAGTTTCTTTTGCTGAGCAGAAGCTTAGTAGTTTGATGTAGCCCCATTCATTTATTTTAGCTTTTACTTCTCTTGTCTTTTAGGTCCAATTCATAAAATCCACCTTAAGTCCTTAAGTTTAGTTCTTATGTTTTTTCTATGCATTTTATTGTTTCACGTCTGATAATCAGGTCCTTAATCCATTTAGGGTTAATTTTGGTGTGTAGCGATAGACAACATTCTAGTTTCATTCTTTTGCAGGTGGCTTTCCAGTTTTCCCAGCACCATTTATGGAAGAGGCTTTCCTTTCTCCACTGTATGTTTTGTTTCTGTTTTTGTTGTTCTTCTTGTTGTTGTAAATTATTTCCCATATAAATATTGGTTGCCTTCTAGACTCTCGATTTTGTTCCACTGGTCTCTGTGTCTGTTTTTTGCCACCACCATACTATTTTGATTACTGTCAATTTGTAGTGTAATTTTAAGTTGGGCAGAGTGATGCCTCCAGTCTCATTCTCCGGATGGCTTTGGTGAAAAGGAGTCTTTTGTGCTTCCATACAAATATGATGTTTTTTGTTTGTTCTATTTCTTTTAAAAAATGCCAATGGATTTTGATGGGATTGCATTAAATCTCTATAATCCTTTAGGTAATATGGTCATTTTAACTATGTTGATTTTTCAAATCCAAGAACATGGAATATCTTTCCATTTCTTTGTATATTCTTCGATTTATTTTAATAGGGCCTTGTAGTTTTAATCACATAGGTCTTTCACATTTTTTTGTTAAATTTATTCCTAGGTATTTTATCATTTTTGGTGCAGGTAAAAGGAAGTATTTTTTTCTGTTTCTTTTACTGGCACTTCGTTATTAGAGTATAGGAACGCTATGGATTTTAAACATTGATTTTGTATCCAGAAACTTTACTGTATTTGCTTATGGTTTCTAGTAGTGTTCTGTGGATTCTTTAGGGTTTTCTATATAGAGAATCATGTCTTCAAAAATATTGACAGTTTGGCTTTTTCATTGCCTGTTTTGATGCCATTTATATCTTTCTCTTGCCTGAGTGCACTTGCTAGCAGAGCCAATGTTATATTGGATAATAGCGGAAATAGTGGACAGCCTTGCCTTGTTCCTGATCTTAGAGGGAAGGTTTTTAGTTTTTCAACATTAAGTATAATGTTGGCTGAGGGTTTGTCACATATGGCCTTTATCATGTTAAAGTACTTTCCTTCTATACCAATTTTGTTAAGTGTTTCCATCATAAATTTATACTATACTAAAAGCCTCTTGTCAAAGGCTTTTTTTGTATCTATTAATATGATCATATGATTCTTATTTTTTAAATTTGTTTATGTGGTGTATCACATTAATCGATTTGCATATGTTGAACCATACCTGTACTCCTGGGATGAAGCCCACTTGATCATGGCATACATTTTTTTTTAATATGTTACTGTATTCAGTTCGCTAGTATCTTATTTAGGACTTTTGCATCTGTTCTCATGAGACATATAGGTCTGTAGTGTTCTTTTTTGTGTTACGTTTACCAGGCTTTGGTATCAGGGTAATATTGGCCTCACAATGAGTTGGGAAGTATTGCCTCCCCTTCAATTTTTTTTGGGACAATTTGAGGAGACTATGTATTAAACTTTCTTTTAATGCTTAGTAGAATTCACTGGTGAAGACTTCTAGTCCTGGATTTTGACTTTTTGATAAGTTTCTGATGATTATTTCAATTTCCATACTGCTGATCAGTCTATTTAAATTTTCCAGTTCTTCTTAATTCAGTCTAAGAAGATTGTATTTTTCTAAGTACTAGACTATTTCTTTTAGGTTATTAAATTTGGTGATATATACTTTTTTCATAGTATTCTTGTATGATCGTTTGTATTTCTGAGATATCAGACATAATTTCCCCTCTTTCATCCCTGATTTTGTTTATTTATGTCCTTTTGTTTTTTCTTTAGTGAGTTAGCCAGGGGTTTGCTAATTTTATTAACCTTCTTAAAGAACCAGTTTTTTGTTACATTTATTTTTCTATTGTTTTTTTTTTCCAATTTCATTTATTTATGCTCTAATTTTGATTATTTATTTCCTTCTGCTGACTTCAGGCTTCATTTGCTCTTTCTTTTCTTTTTTTTTTTTTTTTTAAGATGAAGCATTAGGTTGTTTATTTAGGCTCATTCTTGTTTTTGGAGGTAGGAAGGTAATGATATGAACTTTCCTCTTATAACCGCTTTCACCATGTCCCAAAATATATGTTGATGTGTTGTACTATAATTATAATTCTTTTTATGTATTTCTTGATGTCTCTTTTTATTTCTCCTAACCCAGTTATTTTTCAATAGCATGTTGTTTAATCTCCATGATTTGTGGTTCTTCCTATTTTTTTTTTTTTTTTGCAGTTGATCTCTAGTTTCAAAGCATTATGATCAGAGGATATGGTTGGTATGATCTCAACCCTCTTATATTTGTTGAGGCTATCTCTGTGTCCCAGTATATGGTCGATTCTGAGAATGTTCCATGTGCACTAGAGAAGAATCTATAAACAGATGTTTTTGGGATGGAAGCTCTGTATATGTTAGTTTTGTCCAGTTGGTCTAATGTGTCATTCAAGGATGTTATTCCTAATTGATTTTCTGTTTGGAAGATCTTTCCATATCTGACAGTGAGTACTTAGGTCCCCTACTATGATAGTGTTTTGGTCTGTTTCTCCTTTAGTTCTGTTAGCTATTATTTTACAATTTCGGGGCTGCCTGATTGGAAGCATAGATATTTAATATGTGTTATTTATTCTTAGTTTATGATTCCCGTTCATTATGAAGTATCCCTCAGTATCATCTTCAACTTTTTTTTTGAAGTCTATTTCACTGATATTAGTACCATTGCTCACGCTTTTTTCTAAATAACATTTGCTTGATATACCATTTTCCACCCTTTCACTTTGAGTCTATATTTGTCTTTGGAAATGAGATGTGTCTCCTGGAGACAGCATATGGTTGGGTTTTGCTTTTTAATCTGTCTGCAACTCTGTGCCTTTTTATTGGTGAAATCATCCCATTTACATTTAGGGTGATTATTAAAATTAGAGATCTTCTTATAGCCATTTTTTCTTTTGCTTTCTGGTAGCTTGGTGTTTCCATTGCTTCCTTGTCCTTGTGTTTCTGTTTTCTTTATTTTGTTGGCTTTTGTGAGTTTTCCCTCTAGTTCTTCTTGTTTTCTGTTATATACTTCAGTTCTGAATCTTTGGCATGTGGTTACCATTACAAATATGTAAAGAATAGTTTTGTACACACACATACACATACAGTTGTCCATTTTCTTCTGTGTGTACCTTATCTCAATTTCCTTTTGCGAATTTGGAGCTTTGAATCCTTCCCTTCTCAGTCATTGTTCTCAATTGTCCCCATGTATGCTGAACGTTCATTCCTATCTTGCTATAGCAATTATCTTCTATTATTTAAGCTAATAATGCCCTGTTCTAATGAGGTTGCACTTATCAGCTTCTATTTGCCTGATAATCACTTTACTCCTAATTATGTTTTTTTTTTCATTTTTGTTTTATGTGTTCTGACCCTTTTCAGTATTTTCTGTAGTGTAAGTCTTGTAGTGGAGAATTCCCTCAATTTCGTATGTCTGGAAAGGTCTTAATTTCTTCTTCATATCTAAAGGACAGATTAGCTTGATACATTATTCTAGGCTGGCAGTTCCTTTAACTTCATAGTTTAAATATTTGATTCTATTCCTTTTTGGCTTGTACAGTTTGCACTGAGAAGTCCAATGATAAATGAATGGGTTTTCCTTTATAAGTTACTGTCTTCTTCGTCTTGGCTGCCCTGAGAATTCTGTCTTTGTCATTGATTTTTGATATCTTTAATACAATGTGTCTTGGTGAAGTCCTTTTTGGGTTGAGATATTGGTGTTCTATTGATTTCTTGAATTCCAAGCTACAGCTCATTTCTTAGATTTGGGAAATTCTCATCCACTATTTGACTGAAAATACTTTAGTCCTGCTCTTTTATTCCCCTTTCAGTAATTCCCATTATTCTAATGTTTCCTCCCTGATGGTATTAGCTAGTTCTTGAGTTTCTCTTTCATTATTTTTCATTCTTAGGTTTCTTTCTTCTTTCTTCTGATTTATTTCTTGATTTCTGTCTTTGATACACTGATCCTTTTCCTCCATTTGGTCAACTCTGTTTCCCAAGCTTGCTATTTCATTTTTCAACTCTTACAATGCGTTCTTCATCTCCAGAAGTTCTATTTGATTTTTTTGAGGTTTCAACCTCCTTGCTCTGCTCATCTAAGTGTTTTTTTCAGTTCCTGAAATTGTTGATATGATTTCATTTGGAATTCACTGAATGTTTTCAGAAGTAGCATTCTGAATTTTCTATCATTCAAGTCACATATTTCTATGTCTGTAAGCTTATTTTCTGGATATTTGTCTCTTTTTTTCTGAGCTGGCTTGACATATTGGTTGTTTATGGTGTTTAATGGACTTTTTTTCTGCCTGGGCATTAATGGAAGTGTATTCTGCTGTTTTTCCAGAAAGAAAATGTATTATATAAAGGTCTCCTTTATCCTACTGCAAAGAAGGCACTTTTCTTTTGGTTTCTAGTAGGCCGTGTCTAAGCCTCTTGGATCCCTGCTTTATATAAAGCCTTTAAAATGCTTTTTATTTTATTATAGATACTTAGTCAGTCTTGGTATCCTCAGTTTCAGTCCCTGTCAGTGTCAGTGATGGTCTTGGCAACGTTTTCTCAGTTCTCCTGTGATTCTGTGATGTTTGGTCTTGGAGGGTATCAGGGGAGTGGCCCTCTGGGTTAAGAGTAGGGGGCTGTGGCTCAGCCTTGGTTTTGTAACCAGGGCCAGTAAAAATCAACTGTTGTTTCTCTGTGGTCCCGTCCCACTTCTTCACTTTCTTCTCTGATGAATGGGCACTGTATGTGGCTAGTGGAACTCACAGCACTTCCAGGCAAGGGCTGTTCAGGGTCGCCACCACACCTTCTCCCCTCCCCCTCTCCTGCAGGGAGCTATGGTGGCTGGAGATGCAGCTTCTTTACTTCTCCCAGTCTACTGCCCAACACCCAGTGTTCTGACCTGTGGTAGCTCTTATGTGCAGATCCACACTCAGATGTGCTGATGTGCAGTTTGGGTGTTTTTTGTTCAGTTTTTCAATGTTTAGCTTATTCTTGTTTCAAGGGGAAAGATCTGTCATGTTTTTCCAACTCCAGAATTGGTAGATTTTATGATAACATCAACTAATTCATTATTGTCAATGTGATAGTTTAAAAGTGGTATCTCATTGTTGTTCTTTTTGCATCATTGCATGTGTTTTTGGACATTTTTATTTCCTATCTTGTGACCTTTTCATATTTTCTGCCCATTTTACTGTGGGAGAGTTTATTCTTTTCTAATTTAATTTCAGGAACTCTTTATATTCTAGATACTAATATCTTGTCTTGTGTATTTGTAAATAATTCAGATAATTATACCTAGACCACTGCTTTTTGTTTAAACTTGTTTAGAATATCTTATCATAGAGGGTTTTTTTTTTTAATTTGATGAAGTTAAATTTAACAATAATTTCATTAAAGTATTTTCTTTACATTGTTTTTTTTTAAGATTTCTTCCCCACACACACTAAAAAATCATACAACACGTTATTTTCTATGTTGACTTCTATTTTATATAATGATATTTTTATGGCTCATTTAAAAAATCAATTTTGTTTTTGTAATTGCATGTGATGAGTTGCTTTTTTTCTTTTTTTTTTTCTTTTAGAAGAAATGACCAGTCCTTCACTATTATTTATTTGAAATGCTTCCTCTACTATACAACAAATTATCATACACACACACACACACACACACACACACACACACCACACACTTTGGAGCTCTGTTATGTTTCTTATATATCTGCCCATCTGTGTACTAGCACCATAGTATTTTAACTATGAAAATTTTATAAAATGTTAGTTTGACCTATGAGAATCAGAGAAGTTTTCATAAAGAATGTTACTCTTGATTAGGTGTTAAAGATGCATAGGCATTTAACAGTCAATAAAAAGGAAACAGGCCATTCCAGTTAGAGGAACCATGTGCCAATACACAAAGTTATGAAACTGCATGGCATATTAAAGGACTCTCAAGTTGTTTAATATCACAAGAAGATATTATGTTTTGTCCAGGGTAGATTATGAGGCCAAATAAGATCAGGGCCACGTTACAACCAGTTTTGATATCTCTGTTAAATTTTGGAATTATTGTCAAGGCAGGGTAGACCTATTAGAGGCTTTTGAGCAGGGAAATATGATCAGCTGGGGTATATGATCAGCTGTTTTGACAGAATTGTGAAGATGGTTTAAAGAGGAAAGACCCTGTGTAACTGATGTAGGAATTCAGAAAAAGAGGTGACATTTGCAAGCTGGATTGGTGACATAAAGCTTTGTAAAGGAACTGTTAAACTGTGAGAATAATAGGATGTGATTAATTTAAAGAGAACACTATGATGCATGGGTTCAGTCATTATACTTTTAATTTATATTTGCATTATTTTGATCCTATATCTTTTTTAAATAAGGTAAATAAAATAAATATATTCGGTATGTTAAGTGTGGATACCTTCCCATGTCATCTAACTTAACCCAAGGTTGTCTTTGTTACAAAATAGTGTGGCATGGCTGCTTTAAGTAATCAAGATTTACAATGTCAAATAGAGATTTTTCATTCACTGAAAGAATGGAGTCCTGAGAGAATTTTTGACACAACTAAGGAATAGACATACCTCCAGTTTAAAAGGCAGCTTAGGAATTTGAGAATGAAGGAAAGAGCAAGTGGTAAATAACGTATAACTTCAAGTCAAAGTCTAAACAGAAAAGTTTTAGCAAGCAGGAAACCAAAAGGTTAGAGAATTAATGTTACTGACTTAACTATTTCTGACTTCTAGGTTAGAGCTATAAAGTGTTGATGGGACATTAAACCTTGAAATGTAATTGTTTAAGAACTGATTAATCTAGGATAGATGAGGCCAGAATTCTTTTTCTTTTAAATTACTGGAACTACCTGCTAATAGAAGTAAGATAACCAAAGCAAAAGTAATAAAACTTTCACAAACTTCTATATTTTTTCCCACTTTTTCTATGTGGAATTGCATAGCTAACTTAATTATTTACTGACTATAACTAATTTATTATATTAAAAATAATTTTAAAGAAAAATTAGTGAGTACATAATGTGGATTATACTAGGTTTTTCTTAATTGTCTATGTCTAAGTAAATTCAAGCTAAGCTGCCTGCTATTCAAATCTGGTGATTCACCACAAATTGCACAGTGTCAACTTCCTTAAATAAAGGCAGAGTTCAGTAGGGATAAACTCACCTCCTTTCTATGATTTGTTCTGAAATTTCATTCTCTGAATCATGTAGGAATGTCACACCCCTTTTTGCCATAATCTCTGTTTGAGTAAATTGGCTATTCTGAACAAACTACTTAAAAATGATTTGGTTCTGTATGTTCAAATATCTTAAAGGTTCTAGAAAGAAAAAAAGGGGGAAGAGTACGTGATATACAACTCTTTTAAAAGCCAGTTCATTGTAGACAGCAAGTAACTTGGGCAGAAATGAGAGGTTTTTAAGCAAGAAGATCAACATTAGTATTATCGCTCATTAAAAGAGAGTTTGGGATGATCAAAAAGTTCTATAAATTGACAGTGATGATAGTTACACAACATTGTGAATGTATTAATACCACAGATTTGTACAGTTAAAGAGATTAAAATATAAATTTTATGTATATTTTACCACAATTATTTTTTGAGAGACAGACAAGTAATTGTAGAGTTCCCCCAATGATCTTTTTTTTTTTTCTAATAGGGGAACAATCATTCTATAGATGCTGTCTTTATAAAGCTTTAACTTCTTTTTAAGCATTTGGAACCTGAGTAGTATAAAAATGTTCTCTCTCCATCCTCTGTTCAGGAAGAATATTAGAAGTTTAAATTGAAGTGAGTCAGGAATAGATAAGGTCTTGCAAAGAGTGATTACAGTTAGCAAGTGATTAAGAGGTTTCAGTGTCTAAAGTGACCAGCTTCAGGTCAAGCCTTGATGCCCCACATCCTTAATCAGAGCCCAACAGGTGAGGCAGGCAGCAAACAGCATTTGTGCCCAGGCCAAGAGCTAGGACAACTTTTCAAAGATGGAGTGGGTTCAAGGTGAGTTTTCATTGAATTGGCGGGATAGTAGGATCTGATTAAGCTTATTAGGATTTATTGTGGTAGCCATTCTTTTTTACTTCAGGCATTTTGCATTATGATTTTTCTTTTGATAGATTCATGCTATCTAGCCATCAAATTCATAAAGTTATTTTTAATAGAGAATATATGTTGACAGCAAAGAATAATGAGACATTGTTATCTACAGCTTATTTTAGTGGTTCATGCCTACAGGGAAATGAACAGCAAGAATTAGCTGAATAACCTCTATACCACCATGTGATGGCAGCTACATGAATTACAAGTTTATTCAACTGAGCTAAAAATAACCAACTGTCAAGACATGGCTAAATATAAAAGTCTGAAATTCCTAAAGCATAATATACCTTTATTTTTAAACGATATGTTAGTTTTCCTTCAACCTCTAAATATTTTGCTGGCAAAGTGCCACTGTGCCTCAGTGCTCAATGAGAGAAAGAAAAAAAAAAACTTGGGGCTTGTGTTCAGATATTGCCAGGAAAGATTAATGGGTTCCATGCTTAAAATCCTAAGACTACCTTCACAGAGAGTTTTTTCCAAACAAAAGAAATCACTTGGCTCTCTACCTGCTTTTGGCTGCTTTTGATAACAGTTCCCAGTGGCAAAAATGAAGCTACAATCAATTGGAATAGGAGCTATTACATATCCATCTTTATGTAACAAATAATTCACTAGCTGTTCGTTTGGATTTGGTTATTATGATAGAAGAATGATTCTTTTTTTTTTAAATTAAGTTTATTGGGGTACATTGGTTAATACAATTATATAATTTTCAGGTGTATATTTCAATTTGACATCTGTATATTCTACTGTGTGTTTACCACCCAAAGTCCAGTTTCAGTCAGCTACCATATATTTTGATCTCCTTTACCCACTTCACTCTCCCCCTATCCCCCTATATTTGACCCCCTTTACCTCATCTAAACATCATCTTAACAATAATGATTATTTTGTTGACTTATTTTATTGAACCAAATTTTCTTTCAATCAAGGTATCTTTAAAGGCATTTTTATTTATAATAATTATTAAATAATATTTATTTAATTTAATTTTAATATAAGAAGAATTCACATGTTTTAGTAATATAGTATATAGACTGGTGATATTTGACGAATTTAAACACCCATGTAACTGCCATTCCAATTAAGATAAAAACATTTCTACTTCCCTCAAAGTTCCTTTGTGCTCCTTTGTAGTCCCTCTCCAACATCTCCCCCATTTTTGCCCCAGGCATCATTTTTTACATTATAAAATTTACTATAAAGAAATCATGTAGATTGTACTCCTTGGTGTATCACTAATTTTGCTTAACCTAAGGTCTATGAACTTTATTCACATTTTTGTGTATATCAGCAGCTTAGTAGTTAGTAGTAGTATAGTAGTAGTAGTAATAGTAGATGAACAACAGATTTTTCAGTTCAACAGCTATGGGCCTTTGAGTTCTTTTTGGTTTTTGTCTATTAAATTATGCTGCTATGGACCTTCACAAATAAGTCTTCTTGTGGATGTATGTTTTTATTTCTCTTGGGTTATTAACTAAGAGTAGAATTGCAGGTCATGTGATAAAATGTATATACCTTTATAAGAAGTAATAAAATAGTTTTAAAAATAGTTGTACTATTTTATATTTTACCAGCAGTGAATGAGAATTACAATTGTTCTACTTTTCTATCAACATTTGATATTATCAGTCTTTTAAATTGCACCCATTATAGAAGTATGAAGTTGTATCTAATTGTGGTTTAATTACATTTCCCTGATGATTAATGATAACAAGCTTTTTTCCCATGTACTTATTAGGCATTACTGTATTTTCTTTTATGAAATATCTGTACAAGTTTTGTGCACAATTTTACTTGTTTATTACTGTGTTGGAAGAGTTCTTTATATATATTGAATAATGGTCTTTGTGATATAAAGGTGTTACAAATATTTATCCTGGCCTACAGCTTACTGATGAATTTTCCTAATAGTGCTTTTGAAGAGTAGACATTTTTGCTTTTGATGAAGTTCAATTTTATCAACTTTCTTTTTATGATTCTTTTATGATTCATATTTTTATTTTATTTATAAATTGTTATGTTAAGAAGATTGTTAATAAACAATAATAACAATTGTTGTTATTATGTTAAGATTATTAAGGGAATGGACTTGGAGTTTTTTAGACCTGGGTTCCAGGGATGTTACCACTTACTAGGTAACCTGGGCAAGTGACCTAAGTGACTTGTTTCTAAGTTTTTGTTACATATAAAATGGAGATAATTATAATATCTACCTTCAAAGACTGTTTTGAGGGTTAAAAATTGTGATAATATATGCAAAATATGTGATGCAGTTTCTGAATAGCAAGCACTTATTAAATGGTATGGTTGTTATTTTCAAATGTGTGTCTTTGGGTTTTGTCATGGTCTTCTTAAACCCCTTTCTCTTTTCTGCCCCTAACTTAAGGCAGGCACCCAATAAAATTTCTCTACACACATTGAGTACCCAAGTCTATAAGAGGATTATAAGTAAAGATGGCTCTAGCACACTTTGGCTTTTAATGAAGCAGTCAAGATGATACACCCTAAAAGAAGAGGATCATAAGGGCCAAGGAGCATCACCTTGAGTCACCATTGACCACCTTAAGAAGCAGCAATCCAGTTTTGAGGACTTGCTTCTTTTAGCCCAGAGCATCAAATAATTTATGGGAGACTATCAGGCTCTTTTTTGTCAGACATGGTTTCCTATATTTGAATTTGGGTCTCATTCTACTCTAAGACATTTTTCTTATTTTTAATATCCTCTCAAATTTGGAAAGATATTACTTTCCTGACCTTGTCATAATTAACAATAGCTATTTCTTGCTAATGAGCTGTCACCTGCAACTACACATAATTTTTTTGATGGACTGGCGGGCTGACTAATTAACAAGGTTTGACCACCCTCTCAAATAAGCTGGCAAAAGTTTGGGTTTTTGAACACTGAAGAGTTCTCTAAAGCTTACTTACTAACCTTCTCTACTGTGTGTGAAAAATAAATACAGGGTTGCTGATATGGAAGTTGTCATCAGTGTTTGCTTAGCTATAAAGCCATCTTAAAGGTCTCTTCAATGGATTATCTGATAAGGAATAGATGCAGTCTCAACTACTTCCCCATGGATAATACCTACTTAGAGCATTAAATACACTGATTTTTTAAAAAAGAAACTATTCAAAAATACTGCTAACTGGACAAAGTCTTTTCAAGAGGCTTTAACCTGATTACTTTGAAGATTGCCTTTGCCTTTCTTTTAAATATGTGTCAGTTTTTCCTACTCTTATTGTAATAACACACTCATCCACACACGCCTACACAGAAAGAACAAAAAAGGAAAAGGAGTACAAGAGGCCTGAGCTAAGAAGCATGATGGGATATGGAATTTTCTGCTCAGTAAATCCATTGGTTAAGGGAGGCAATGAAGCATGTTGAAGTGTAGAGTCAAAGCAAAGATTTAAGTCCCCTTTACACCAGTTATTGCCTGCGTCACCTTGAGTGACAGTTTCCTTATTTGAAAAAATTGGAATGGAAATGCCTATGTTACAGAGCCATCAAAAAAATCATATTCAGGCATAAAAACTTTGTAAGATATGTGTTCTACAACAGTAAGGGAATATCAGTAAAGGAATACCATTTATCTCTAGAACCATCCACGAAAGTGCTTTAAATTAAGATATTCATTGTGATGAACATGGGAATTGCACTGTCCAGATTCCTCTTCAACAAGGGATTTGTTGCCCTAACTACTGGAAGTGCATCAGCAGACAGTCTTCAGTTTTTAACCCATTCAGGGCTGCCTCACCTACACAGAACTGCCTCAATACTTCCCAAAGAGACACACATTTAATAGATGACTAAAGGCAAAGATATTAATGCTCAACATAAAAGTAGGAAGGCTGATTAAGATGCTTTAATAGGTTGTGCAGGTAGAGATGATAGAGGCTTGGCCTAGAGTTGTAGCAGTCAGGTAGAGAGAATAGGTATGTTGAGGATATGCTTGGATGTAGATTCCACGAGACTCAGGAGTGAGAGGAAGAATGCGAACAAATGATATGCCATAGATTTTTGGCTAGGTATGTGATAAAGGTTTATTTTTTAAGGCTGTATTAATTTTGAGATAATTTGTAGACTCAGTTAGAGATGTAAAAGATGTAGGTAATATATGACTTTGGAACTCAGTGGATAATCAAGGCAGAAAATGCAGATTCAGTTAGAACTTCTGCCAAAAGGGCATGGGACTAAATAAGATTACCTCTCTAGAATATGTGAATTAACATCTCTGTATTATGTAGGATGAAGAAAAGTGTTTGTTTATCTCACAGTCATACTGTTATAGAAATATACCACTAATCAACTATATGACTTAAATTCAGTTAGCCAGGCTATTTAGAAAGAGGCCTAATTAAAATGAGTAGATTTTTGGTTTTTGCTGTTGTTTCTTTAAGTTAATAATTACAGAATTCCTACCATGTGCTAAGTGATTTTTTATTTATTGTATCTTTTAATCTTCATAACATATCTAGGTGAGCATTACTATCATCCCGATGTTATAGAGGAGGAAATCGAGGTTCAGAGTAGTGGAACATTTGGACCAAATTACACGGTTACTAAATGATGGCAGTCTCATGGCCCACATGCAGTGCATTATAACAATAGTAGTAGTAGCCATTAATGGAGTCCTTAGTATGTCCAGGTCCAGTGCTAATGAACTTTACATGACTTATCTGTTCTCATAAAAAAACTATGTATATCCTCATTTTACAGTTGATGCAACCCAGGTTTTAGAGATGCTAAGTAACTTGGCCAAATCTTACAGTTAGTAAATGCCAGGTTGAGATTTTGAATATACGTTTGGCTAGATTCCCCAGCTCATACCTTAATCCCTATGCTATAATTCTTTTTCATCTCCTATGACTTAGGTATGTAGAAAAGGAAATTTTTTTCCTCCAGAAAGGATATATACTATACCAATGTCAAGCCAATTGAAAGTGTAGCATTAAAAAGTGGTGGGTATTTCAAAAAAATAATTTTATTAGGTGTAAGAAGCTGAAGGTAGTTACTAAAAATTGAAAAAGATTTTTAGAAAGTATCTGTTCAAGTGTTATCTAAATCTGTCATCTTTAAATAAACAATGGTAAATATTAATCTGATTTTGCTTCTTATTCTAAATTGTTTGTGGGCATGAAACAGAATGAATTACTAACTGACATGTGATTGAAACCCGTATCAATGGCTTGTGAAAGAAACAGTGATTTTAAAACACTTACTTAAATTGAAGGTTCTTTATTAACCATTTTTGGAGACGTCCCAAAGATGGGGAGACTTACTTGACAAAGTCCAAAAATTCTTCAACATGACATCAACATAATGGTATACCTATGATTTCTCCTCTCCCATCTTTTTTTTTTTTTTAGCTTTCCAAGGAAAAAAATTCTAAACATGTCAATAAAATATAACTAATCTCAACAGGTTATGTAATGAATAATGCAACATCCACTACACATTACCAATTTCTCTGGGAGCACCAAAATTGTTTTTTGAACATTTTGGCTGAGATTTGTCTGGAGATGTAGTAATGGACAAATTTATCTCTAGAGGCCCTTATAGATTCAAATATTCATAGAATTAAAAAATAAACCTTTAGAACATCATGAAAAATAAAATATAAAAATTAAATAAGAAACCTCAAGCCAAAGTAACATTCAATAGCATGAATTTAAAGTATCATGACAAACCATTGGTTTTTAACCAAGCATGTCTTCCTCTAAAGTAGAAAAGCCTTCCTCTTGAATAAAGCTCAAGCTCAAGGTAAAATGGATGTATTTTTGCTTGTGATGCTTTCAAAACCAAGTTCTGAAGGTCTCAGTAAGGATTTAATGAATTATGAATGGATGAAAGTAAAGTCTAAGCTTTCCACAAGACAAAGACATGCTAGTAAGCAGAGAAGGGACATGTGTAGAATCTTTATCTACGTGTGGTGTGTGTGTGGTGTGTGTGTGGTGTGTTGTTTTAAGCTGTTTGCTAATCTTTCACAGCAATCACTGATTATAAGTATTTGACTTAAAAATAATTATAAGTGAAGTGTCAATATTGGTCAACAATTATGTCTTCAGAGAGAACTTTATTCTCTCATTCTCTGAAGCTACTAGAACACACATTTTCAGGCACTGCTGATGAGGATATTAAACTGATGTATCTGTAGCTTACCATATTCACTCAGGCCAGTACTCCAAAGAAGCATCCAAGTACTCCCTCTGGCCCAAGTATGTGTGTGTATGTTGGGGAGAGTGAAGAGGAACCAGAATGGCTCCAAATGAGGTTGAGAAGTTAGGCTGAAGCTATATTATTACCAGGGGATTGTCCTGAATTAATGCTGTCACTGTGATTAAATGAGACTATGTTGCAGAGTTTCAGTGTTTAAGAGGCATTTTGAAAGGAGGCAGCTCAAAAGGATACAGCAAGGAAATTCCACAAGTTGTTCTTACAACTCATCTAAGGCTTATATGCAAATGTGCAATCTGCCCATAGATACTGGTAAATCCTTCCCATTAACACCTCCACTAACCAATCACCTGCTATACAACCCCCACTTCAAGTTGCCATTGTGCACCTAATTTTTTTCCAACCAGTTTCCTCAGATATTTCTTCTAATCTGAGATCACCTATGTTTTGAAGGAAATGGTATTCAGGTGATTTGCACAAGTATCATTCACCCTTGGATATGGGGATGGGACCTATAAACTGAGAGAGTTGAGACTAGCCATTGCCAGCTCATTTTGCCAATGGTGACAAACATTAAGTCCCAAAGTTAAGCTGTGGAGTCACACTAACATGTATGAATTCATAACCATGGGTTAGCTCTGCCAGTAATTTGTGTGTGTGTGACTTTGAACAAATAAATTAACCTGAGCCTCAATTTCTCACCTGAAACGTGTGACTAATCAGATTTATCTAGGAGTGTGGTTGTGAGAATTAAATTAAATAAGACACTTAAGGTGTATGAAGTACCTGCAACAGTGCCTGACATGTAGTAGACATCAATAAATGATAATATTATTTCTTTATGACATAAAAGAGATTAAGTCTCTTCTACAAAGTCACTGTAGGATGACCCTTCACACCCAAGTCATAAAGACTCATTTACATTTTATTATATTTGGGGAAAGTCTTATTTGAATTTTTTCTAACTTTGATTTCTACAGTATTTTTATGTAATCACAGTAGTAGTATCTGAAAGGAGCCTTAGGAAACCATTTGCATCTGAACCTTTTAGTGCAAATAGTGATGAAGAGTCCTAATCCTGTATCATACATAACACATACATACATAAGAAACAAAATCCTAATTGGTTGTTTCCTTCAGGCTCTGTGCTAAGTCTGGAGGTATTAAATGTTAATAAACATGTGATATATACCCTTTAGAAGTTCACAGTCAAGTGGATATGACCAGATCTGTGTGAAACTAGTTGTATTACAAGACAAGACCAAACAAGTGTTAAATTCATTCCCTGGGAACACAGAGGAAGGAGCAATGAATTTTGCCTGTGGATGCGGCCACAATGACTAGACCTTTTACTGTGTGTATCTGACTTCAGTTAGACATGCTGACATCTCCAGACTCACTTGCTTTACAGCAACTTAAAATTACATTTATCTTGTACATATTGAACTCATTGTGATTCCACGTGTATTTTTCTCAGATTAACTAACAAGTCATTCCTGACTGTGCTAGGGGTTTGGGGGAATAGAGAAGTAAATTGTTGACCCTTGCCCTCAAGTGCATACAGGCTGGACAGTTCAGAATAAAAAGTCTTCGAAGATGGCAATTAGAGAATAATAAACTATCCCTGCTTTTGAGTATATTCAGAGAAAGAGCTCAGAATAAATTGGAATAGTTAGAAAAAAAAGCAGGATCATTGTTCTTTCAGATACAAACATCAGTTCAGACTTCCAGAAATGACTTACAGATGTTTAGAGAGTTATTCAAATATTCTCCAGTGAATAATTAACTCAAAGAGAAAAATAAGTTCAGTGTATCAGAATTTCTCTTCAACTCTCGTTAATATGAATTTATAGCTCAATGCTTTAGCAGTGCTTTATTTAAATTTCATTTAAAAAACTTTAGCTGGAACATTTTTAGCTGGTCTGAAGACGGTGGGTTAAGCGTGTATTATCAAAAGATAATAGATAGACTTTTGAGCTCTCAGAGCTGTATACATTTCAGAATAGGAGCAACCTGAATAAGAAAAAAGCAGGGAAGCAATGAAATGCTTTCAATCCTTGCTTTTTGTCAGATGTGTCTTTGAAAAGGGTGTTTTGAATTTTTTAGGTACAAACACATACTTTTTTTCAATGAAATGCCACAAGAAGATGTGTTTGGAGAGAATATATTGGAGAGGAGAAATGAAGAGAGATGCTGAAAGGGATTAATGAGTTGGAAGAAGGTCAACAACCCTTTCTAGATCATTAAATCTATCATCTGAGTTCAGAGTGGTCCCAGTGGGACTTGTGCTGACATACCCAGAACTCCCTTCCAGAGAAAAGCAATGGAGAAAAAGAGAAAAGTAAATGTGATGGTGATTTCAAACTCCCCTTACTTCTTAAGTATGATGAATGGAAAATTTCAGACTCCTCGGTTTGGGGGTAAGATTTTAAATATAAATATGGTCAAAGGCAACTGTGATAAGATGTGAAAATTTTATTAGGTTTTGAAATAAATAACACACAAAAAAATTTAAAATTCTCCACGCTAGTCAGTTTAAATCCATTGAGATATTGTTGTCTACCCATCCTTGAAATCATTCCTATTTTCTAAGACCTATCAGTTCTTAGACTTCAGTTTACAATCAGAAAGACCTGGGAAATTGGATAGAATCCAGACTCCTGTTTCTCCCACATTAAAGATTCTCATTCAGTAAATCTCAGTTTTGACCCAGGAAATCTGTAGGATTAGTGACAAAAAAAGTAATAATAAAATTGGAAAACAGCTTTTTCAATTTACTTAGAAAGTATCTTTATATTTATCTATCACTGTTTTAATGGAATTGAACTGAAGAGCAAGCCTGTCTGACTTTAAAGGTTTTAATTAGTGAGCTGACATGGCCTTTTGGAAAATCTTTGATTTTGTATATTTAGACTGCACTTTGGTTCAGACAGACATTAGTTTGCTTTATTTAAATTAAAAAAAAAATCTTGTCATATTCTCCACAATTACTTATATTTCAACATCTTCTAATGAACATCCTCCTTTTAAGATTATGACTTTTTTTTCTATCCAGAATAATCGTATCCCATTTTTACTTATAAACTATAGTTTACAAGTGAAAAAATCAAAAACTGAAGAGATGCTAAGTGACTAGCCTAATATGACACCACCAGCAGAGAGAAAGGAGAGAATCCTATATTTCTGAATTTCAATGCAGTGCTCTGTCAGGCAATGCTGCTTTAAGCTAGAAAATATGGATGGTAGTCTAGGAATTGACATTTGAACCATGGATACTAAATTTTCTTGCCCCAACTGGTCAATCCTTACCCCTATTACCCCTTATCCTTACCACATCTCATCTACCTTCAAAGCTGAAATTCTCTTTCCATTCCTTAATAATTAATTGTGTTACTTCAAACTCTTGAAAAAGTCAGTTGTTCTCTTGATCACATAAAGTTGTGCTGATCACTTAAAATCAATCTATGCTTGAATTCTGATGAAAACAGTTTTTATCACATCATTTGGTGGCATGGGTGTGAATAGGCCCAAATGTGTGTGCTGAACATACATCCCAGAATCCCATTCTGTATTAAAGAAGATAGTTAACTCCACAAAGTCAGCTCTCTTCAGCCATTCTACATATAGCAGTTTCAGGGATGGTACCTAAGCTGCTGAAATCATTCACTACAGAATCTCTGTGAAAGTTTACTTTCTTTATTCAGGCAAGACTGCGTCAGCAGAAATCTTTATTTTGCTGGAGTTTTTGTGTGTCTGGGGATAAAAAGGGTTAGGTGAGGAAGGGGCATTTTCCTGATGCTGAATGTGCCTTTTGCATCTTTCAAATAGACCTGCAGAGCGGCTTTGATTGCCGTGGTGCATTGGTCTTGCTGCCCTTTCAAAAATGAAAAGCTAGCTTGTTTACCTTAACTCAACAAAGAGATTAGTTCACCAAACATGAAAATATCATGACTTTCCAATAACCTACTCCTGAAGGGTCTGAATTATTAGCCAAAGCCTCCCAACTTTTAAGATTTGCTATCCACTGCATATGTTGTCTAGATATCCAAGGGACAGGGGCCTTTTATACACTTGGCATCGATGTTGTTAAAAGTTTGATTTTACAAAAAAAAAGTAAAATAATGACTCATACAGATACAAAAATGAACAAATGCTGAAGACTTTGTTAACTCATTAATGAGGAATCCAGTGAAGTGTTATACAACCAATCCTGAGAAAGAATTCAAAGAAAAAGGCCATATTATAGATGAGGAATATGGAATGGATGTGCAAATAGGAGTACACTGGCCTGTTTTGAAGTGTGTGTGTGTGTGTGTGTGTGTGTGTGAAAATCGGACACCCAATGGATAAAATTTACATGTCTATGCTACCCTGAAACAAGTCTGATTCCGTCTTATCTCAGAGCTAAGCAGGGTTGGGCCTGGTTGTACTTGGATGGGACCACCTAGGAAGACCAGGTGCCGCAGGTGTAAACAAAATAAAAAAATAAGAGATTATAAACTGACAAGGTCCTTGCCAATCTGTGAGGTCAACCAAGGGTTGCCTCGCCTAAAAAATAATAATAAATAAAATAAAAAGAAGAATTTATATGTTCTATGGACAAGAATCATTTTGCATACTATCAGTTTTCTACAAATTTACAGAGTTGTAAAATTTCTCAAATTGAGGGAAGACGAGCCAGATATAGTGGAAGGGTGTGATCTAAAACAATGCATAGTTTTTCATCCAAAAATAATTGTTTTGCTTGTATTTTGTAGGGGGAAATGGCCTAGCCTTGGCAAGACTAACCAGTTAAACTAAAAAGCCATAGGTTCCCTGCTGCAAGGTCTCCTTGACCCAGAACTGGCCAACTTACAAAAACATTTCTGGAACCTTGATTTAGGATTCCTTTTGCCTGGTGCTGTTCTCCCCCCCCCCGTTCCTATTTATTCATATGACAGTATGACAGTTGCAGTGTCATGGAAAGGAAACAGAAGATGAAATTAGCCACTCACAGTAAAAGTCAGGAGCTAAAATGCCACATTTCACATTCAGTTTCCACTCCAGATACCCTTTCTCCAGAAAGGAGAATGCTTCAAGATGGTAACTCTGTCCTCACACCATAAAAGCCCAGTTTGCCAAAGCAGTTTGGTTTTGACTTGATTAAATGTGCTTTTAGTCTTCTATTTGGCAGATTGTCTCTTTTTTATTTTCTGTATATTTCATTCACTGAGAGTATATGCAGAGGAGGCCTGATACACATAGGCACATCATACACCCGCACCACTTAAGAATGAAATATTCAATATTTACCTTCAAAATGCTAGGTAATGCCCAAATCACGTGATGTAGCTTTTGCTGTATGTTGAAATGAATGTGCCTTATAGAGAAAAATATACTGGAAAGAAACCATTAAAAACTCAAAATATAGCCCTACCTTAACTAGGTTTGTGACCAAGGCGAAATCAGTTTATCTTTTAGCCTCATTTTCCAACTCTATAAAATAAATGGTTTGAACAAAGTGACTGCTAAGTTTCTTTCATCTCTGACAATTTTCAGATATTCCATGGACTGACTTTAGATAGACCATGAAACAAATCAAAAAAAAAAAAAAAAAAAGCAATACAAACTCTAACTCAAGGTGGCACTGCTAAGCTATTCAATTTCCCCTCTTGACCCTCTGTTTAACTCTTCCCTGCTACTACTGTTCTGTTGAGAGTGACCTTTCTCACTTTCAAGTGCTCACTGACCCCTTAACTAAATAATTATGAATGACCACCATTTATTGAGTACTTACTAGTGCAGGAACTCTGCAAGAGACACTATATGAATTACCTCATTAATCACAATCCCATGAGAGTTAGACCATTATTAGTTTCATTTTATAGAAACAGAAAATGAATCTCTAATATAGCAAATAACTTTACTCAGGAGCTGGTAAGCACCAGTGCCGAGGTAAAAACTAAGTTTGTCTGGCTTCAGAGCTCTTTTTACTAAACTGTGCTGCTTCCCCATATATTTATCAAATGAATTATGTGCAGAATATGAAAAGGCACCATGGGAGAACAAAAACATTGTACAAGATTTAACAACTTCCCTTAAAGGCTTTAGCCAAAAGTAGGAAATTGGTTTATTCATTTTGGGTTTCCAATAACAAAAACAAAGAGAGAGAGAGAGAATCAAAAACCTGTCTGGAAATTAAGCATTAAGTGAATTGTTTCACTAAATTGAAAAGTGAAATACTAGAAGAAATAAATCATCTAAGAAAGGAAAAACAGACCTGTTAAGTATGAAGTTCTTTATGATCTCTTTATTCACTCCTGCCCAAACCAAAGGTTCCAACTCTATATATAACCATAAATTGCGGTGTGAAAGAGGGCAAGTCCTTCTTCTCTCGGCGTCTTGATTTCCTCACTTCTTAAGTAATGTGAATAATGGAAATGGTCTCTAGTTCCCTTTGGCTAAGATTCTGTGATTATATTATAACATAGGACTCTTTTGCCTGCATCATCTAAGAATTGAAGAATAGAGACTGAGGAAGATTTCATGTTAGGAGTTGATCCAGTCAGTTTATGGTGTAAGAGTCCTTTAAAGGAAATGTGCATTTCCAGGAAGTCCATAGAACTTGTATAGACATTTTAGAAGTACTAAAACCTAATTGTGATAAGGGAGAAAAGTGGTACATTACATAATTATACTTTGAAATGTGTCCACAAGCATCTTTTGAAATAAAACACATTTGTGTTTAGAGAAGTGTTTCAGGCAAATAGGGGTACCAGAGAGGTAAAGACAGATTTTAGTCAGTGCTTTCTGGGTGCAACTAGTGAAATGTATAGTCCCACCAGAATTAAAGCTGAATAGTCCTAATTGCTGAGTATTCAGATTAGGCATATTCACCAGTTATAAACACCCCAGCTATCCATCATTACACCTAGTCCTTCACAGCAAATGGAGAGGGATGATGAAGGCATGCTTCTTTGACACAGTCTCTAATTTCATCAGAAAACAACCTTTCCTTCCTCCAGAATCTGGAATCCAGTTTCAGGAATGAATAACAAATAAACCCAGACCTGCTTCTCTAAGGGACAATATATTAGCCCAGTCATTCATTGACTGGAAATTTAACATGGTCCTGCACTATTCAAGCTCGATGTCTTATGCAATGAGAATC
>PUFA01001106.1:0-55999 GCA_003508835.1 Eonycteris spelaea
TATTTTTTTAAATAGCTGGTTTAAAATTGCATCAAACTGACATAATTCAATACTAAATCTCTTTATATTTCACAGTATTTATTATGTAACAAAAAATATGTGTTACAAAAATGGAAGAGAAAAAAGAAATAAAGACAATGCCTAAATTTTATTTTCTTTGAGTAGCTGAGAAATTATGAAATTCAGTAAGATGGCTTTACAGATTAAAGGAAGGTTTCAGAAGAAGGTTAAAGAAATTTATATTTGTCAAATTGATACACTTGTTTTAGAAGTGTGGGAATTGTGGTCCCGAGAGTTTGAGAATATTCCTGAGGCTATGCAATTATTCACTGAATATTTTGAGATTAAAAGAAAAATTTGTTTGTTGCTCTTTCAGCTCTATTCTCAACAGGCATATGCAACCACAATAGTTACTACATTCTATCCAGACATTCTGATTCAGTACTTTGGGATGAAGTTCAAAAAACATGCTTTTCAATAGAATAGAAAAAAAAATATTGGCAATTTTGTGTGCTCACTAGGTTTAGAATGACTACATTGTACTATGTAAAATTATCCAACATATGGGTCTTTAAGTACCTCTTAACATATATGTATTTAATATTAAACTTTATTTTCATTCTGTATGGAAACTTGGATCTCACCATTTTGGGTTCTTCCCCACCGCCATTTAAATAACATCCTCAAATGATTTAAAGATTAATGTAAAGTCAGAAACATGGCTTTTCTGTTTTATCAAACCATATTCAATTTTCTTAGTCATACTATCATTTACAAATAGAAAAATATTTTTAAGAAGAATTAAATTAAAAACCTGGTCTAAAATATTCTCTTTATATTGCCATGAAATAAGGGTGAGAGAATATTAGCAAAAAGCAGAATTCCTCTTATAGAACAATGGAGAAATCAGAAATACGACATTTGACTTTAAAAATAAAAACGTTATTTGATAAAAATAAATTAATTTTAATCAAGAGTATGATTTTCTTTTAGTCAGAAATCTTTTAATTTCAGAAAAACAAGTTTAATTAAGTTGTCTCATCTAAAAAGTGAAAAAAAAGAGATAAAATAGGTCTCAGGTATTTGAAAAAAAGGTTGCAAGATGAATGCAGTCAAGTCCTGTACTATGCAAACAGCAGTGGGACGTGATAGGTTAAAATTCTGCCTCCCTAGGCAAATGTAATCAATCGGCATCTCTCCCTTTTCTGCTTCTTTCCATACCAATCTGCTCTACACTTCTTTCTTGCTTGTCTGTATGAGTTTCTTAATTTCCTCATCCTGTGAATGGTTCACTGTGAACTCCCAACCCCATCACATTACAAATGTTGCTTTACATGTGCCATCATCTAAAGCCTACCTACGTTTTTGAGGTACTACTCAATTAGTGGAACACTGTATGTAAAAGAAATGAAGTGAATATTTCCTCACAGTAAAGGACATATCCTTTGATATTAGTTAGCTTGGGAGGTCATTACAAAATACCATAGACGGGGTGGCTTAAAGAACTGAAATTTATTCTTGCACAGTTTTAGATGTTAGAAGACAAAGATAAAGGTCTCACTAAATCAGTTCCTGGTGGCTCTTTTCCTGGTTTACAAACAGCAGCCTTCTTGTTGTGTCCTTATATGGCTTTTCCTTTGTTATTGTGTTTGGAGAGAGAGAGAAAGAATGAGCCAGTGAGCTCTGGTGTCTCTTATAAAGACACTAATCCTCATGACTCTATTAAACCTTAGTTACTTCCTTAGAGGCTCTATCTCCAAATACAGTTACCCAGGGGTTAGTTCTTCTATACGTGAATTTTAAGAGGACATAAATATTTAGTCCATAGTACCATCTTATGTCAAAATGCTAGAGGCAGAGAAAGGGGTGGTTAAGTCACTCTGATTTGTTGCCAATTTAGATTAGCTTCATCAATGGCTTCTGATTATTTTGGGTAAAGGATTGGAACTTCCCCTTTAATATGACTTGATCTTAGCTCTGCAAAGCTCCGTTGTTGTCTTTATGCTTTACAACCCAAGGACCAACTTTCAAATATTCTCTACAGCAAATTTACTTTATAAAAACACCTTGCCAGACTCTTGGGAGACCAGACCAAAAGTCTCTGTGCTCTCTTAGTCCTAACCCCTGCTCCTCAAGAGATGTCTTTACCCTCAGAAGGAATGTCACTGCATTGGATTGGTTGAATGCCCACGTGCTTTAGATATATTTTCACAGTAATTCTTCCCTGAACCAGCCTTAATCAGCTACTGCTTCTTGCTTTTGAAGGCTTGGGATATTTTACAGGAATTTTTCTAGGTCTTTGGCCTGCCACTTTTGGAAGCCAACTGATTTTGTACTTATTGAAGGCCTGGAGCACTTTAGAAAGATTAATCTCATCTCTCTTGCCATGCCCTAGCCATCAGGGTATTAATCCTAGCCATTCAGCAAAGTTCTGTGAGAAAAGATTCTGATGGGTGGATATTGACTTGCCATACAGCTTGGACTACCTCCTTGGGATTCTCATCATAATGCCAGTCACATGAAACATTATTGCTCATTGAAAGATTGAAAGTTTTTACCTCTTTAAGAATGATCCCTCCTTTCTTTACCAAACCTATCAGGGAGTAAATAACCATGGGTCCTTTCCTCCTATGAAGAGATGAGTTTTAAAATTATTTCATTTAGTTATTCAAGCTGTTCTCATTGTTAGTGGGCAACACTTTTCACTGATATCTTTCTGTATCCTAACCAGAAACAGAAGTGATTTGACTGACTTTGGCAGAATTAACAAACTATTCTTCAATTTGTGTCTTGAATAATCTTGAAATATAAATTAAAGAAAACTTTAAGAGAAACACTAATGGTCCAAGATGGCAGAGTAGGTTAATGCTGTGCTTTCCTCTCTTCACAACCACATAAAATTACAACTAAACTACTGAATAGCCATCAATCGGGAGCATCCAATGAACGGAAATCCTATAGCTGGAGACACACAGAAGAGGCCAACTCGAGACTGGTAGAAGAGCAGAGATGTGGAACAGGCTGGTCCCACATCCTCTATTGTGGAGGTTGAGAATCGGGAAGGATATCTTGGTTGCAGAGGTCCCCCTGAATGAGCGAGGGTCCTGGCCCTACAATGGGCTCCCCAAACCCAAGGTTCTAGTGCTGGGAAGAGAAAACCCTACAACTTCTGGTTGTGAAAACAAGCACAGACTGTGGCTGAGTGAGACAAAAGTCCCCTAAAGTTGCAGGCATTCCTTTTAAGGGTCTGATAAACAAACTTTCTCACTGATTGAATACACTCACTATTGATCTCCAGCACTTGGGGCAGCTGCTCAAAAAGCACTGGGGACATACATGGAAGAATTGAATTGTCTAGCTTTCAGGGCGAGGGCTGGAAGGACAGCTTTCTCCCAGACAGAAGTGCTGGTAGAATCCGTGTTCCTTTGTTGAACTCTCCCTCATCTAGCATGGAGAACCAGGTGGCCGCCATATCTGGGTCTTCATCAACCTGCTTAACACCAGTTGTCCTGCCCTGGTGATTCCCTGAGACCCCTCCCCACCCAACTTGCAGGCCCACACAAGTAACTCCCAGTGTCTTTTCTATTCAAATGGATTCTTTGCTCATGTCGCAGACTTTCCTAAAATCTGTCAAAAGTTTACAAAATCTAAATAAGCAGCATCTGCTATTGGTGTGCCTCAGACACCTTACTGAGCAGCCTCAAGCCTGGCACTAGCAGCAACAGGCTTTGGTTTTGCTCGGCCTCTTAAAGCATATCCAAGTTCAGTGAGGGTGGTAGCCATCTGGGTATTGCTTGGTGGCTTAGGCCAGGTAGCCCAGGACAGGGCATAGGAATGAGGCTAAACTTGGCCTGGTGACAGATCCATCTCAGGAGCCCCTGACTCTCATGCTCAGAGGCTGGCTTCGGTCTGAAACTGGAGCAACAACTGAGGCAACATGTGAGGACAACATTACCCAAAGAGTAGACTGGGCAGGGACCAGAGCCCTGCTAAAGTGAATCCTGCTTTCAGAGTGTCAGCCCTTGCATAACAGATCTTCCCACTGTAGTCACAGCCAGTCCTCACAACTAATCAGCCCAAGGCTGAATAACTTACAAAAGCAACCAAGTCTCAACTACAAAAGGAGGACACACAGAAACCATACAAGGGACACATATGGAACACTGGCTCACATGACCATGAAGACTGTATCACTGGACCCCACAGGGCACCTACTACAAAAGGCCACTCTACAAAGACTGAGAGACATAGCAGCTCTACCTAATACATAGAAACAAACATGGGGAGGCAGTCAAAAATGGGAGACAAATAAAAAACATGTTTTCCAAATTGAGAGAACAGAACAAACTTCCAGAAAAAAAAAAAAAAACTGAACAAAATGGAGACAAGTAATCTGCCAGATCAGTATTTAAAACATTGATTATAAGGATGCTCGATGAACTTAGGGAAAGACTATATGGAATTCAGTGAGAATATCAACAGGAGATAGAACACAAAAATGAATGAAGGAAACATAAAAAGGAACTAGTCAGAAATGAAGAATAGAATAACTAAAATGAAGAATACCTTAGGAGGAATCAACAGTAGATTAGACGAAGCAGAGGATCAAATCGCAATTTAGAAGATAAGGCAGCAGAAAACATTCAATTAGAACAACAAAAAGAAAAACATCATCTGAAAAAACCGAGGATAGTTTAAAGGGCCTCTGGGACAACCTCAAAGTGTACCAACACAAAAGTACCAGAAGGAGAAGATAGAAAGAACAAGAAATTAAAAACTCCACCACCAAGCCACTATTACAGGAAATGTTAGAGGGACAAAAGAAGGAAGAAGGAGCAGAGAAGGAGAAGGAGAAGGAGAAAGAAGGAGAAGGAGGAGGAAGAAGGAGAAGAAATAGATTCAAAAATATGAATAATAAAATGGCAATAACTACATATTTATTAATAATTACTTCAAATGAAAAAGGAATTAAATTCTCCAATTAAATGACCAGGAGGCTGAATAAATAAGAAAACAAGATCCTTACGTAAGCTGTCTGTAGGAGACTCACTTCAAAAGACACACACAGACTGAAAGTAAATGGGTGGAAAAGGATTTTCCTGAAAATGAGAAACAACAAAAACAAAATCTGGGGTAGCAATTCTTATTGCCAGACAACATAGACTTTATAAACAAAGGCTATAACAAGAAACAAAGAAGGACCAGTAATCCCACTTCTGAGTATTTATCTGAAAGAAAACACAAAACACTACTTAGAAGAGACATCCAGATCCATATGTTCATTGCTAGCATTATTTACAATAGCCAAGATGTGGAGGCAACCTGAATGTCCATCCATGAATGAGCGGATGAAGAGGAGGTACATAAATACCAGATTATTATTCAGCAATAAAAATAAATAAACTTTGTCATCTGTACTAACATGGACAGACATAGAGGGTATTGTGAAGAAAACATAGTTAAGTCAGAGAAAGACAAATGCCATATGATATATGATTTCACTTACATGTGGAATCTAAAGAACAAAATAAACAAACAGGAAAAAACTCATACATACAGAGAACATTTTGATGGTTGCCAGATTGGGAAGTTTGAGGAGTGAGTGAAAAATGGGAGGGGATTAAGAAGTACAAATTGGTAGTTACAAAATAGTTATGGGGATGTAAAGTATAGCATAAGGAATATAGTCAATACTATTGTAACAACTATGTATGGTGCCAGATGGGTACTAGATTTATCTGGGTGTTCACTTTGTAAGTATACACATATCAAATTACTATGTAGTACATCTGAAACAAATATAATGTTGAATGCTAACAATAATTGAAAAATACAAAAAATGTTAAAATTGAAAAAAAGACAAAAAATTATGTATTTCAAGAAAGCAAAGAAGAGCATTAAACTAAAAGCAGGGTCCTTCTGAGCCCTTGGCCCCATGCAATACGCAGGTCTCACACCCACGAAGCTGACCCTGACTCAGATTATGTACGTTCTCAGAGTCTCAGGTGTTCTTAGTTCTTCCAAACACCTAGATAATCACCATGAGGTGCTGAGAATTCCCCCATCCTGATTTAGCAGGATGATTTTAGGTCTTTAAAGTTCTGTAAGTAAAGGCTCTGCTCTTTCATTAAGCAGCTAAAGTCATATGTTTTCTTGTCTCTTGGACCGTCTTTGGATGGGGCTTTCCTGGTCAGAGCAAAGAGGAAGATTTTACTGTCTTCACAAAAGAGATCTCATTCCCTTAGCATTCTCAAACTTATTTGATTAAATTTGAATTAAAATGTTGTTCATATTGAGTAAAAGACAATATTTTGATAATAATTATTTCTTCACATAGGCCTAAGCTACCTAATGAATGTTAAAAGAATGTAGAAGGTTGTCATTATCACAATTTCATTACAATATAGAAATACTAACAAATTCAAGTGCCTTATACCCTATGTGATCTACAACCAATTTAAAATATCATTATTATGCCAGAGAACTGTTAAGGATGATAAAAGAAAAGTGCTAATGTTTCCCCTGAATTAAAAAAAAAAGTAAATATTTATTAACAGAATACAAAGAATTGCACCTAAATAATGTTTGCATATAAAGCAGGTATTGATTTCACTACACTAAGAAATATTGATCATATTTGTTCATAAACAGACGTGCAATAAGTGTGCCTTCTAAAAGTTAAAGAGATTGAAAATTATGACCTTTATTGTGGGCTATAATAGCAGCTAGAATGTGAGAATAGACATGGATAACAGAAGTGTGAACATAAAAATATGTGGAATGATTCAAAGATACACTGATTCAAAGAGGTCATCTTTTAATTGAACTGATAGTCGCCATAAATTCTATGACCTGATTTCATTTAAATGACAAATGGTTTACTTTTAAATAACTTATGCCCTATGCATACTTATATCCATTTTAAACTTAATTGGAAGGGAGTTGAATGCAAAATAAAATGTAAACTTTTAAATCAAGGTGAACAGGTGTCAAATCAATAATTGAAAAATTAGAAAATATAGTATTCGGCAACTTTTATTCTTGTAATAAAGCATTTATACAGCAAAACACACACACACATAAAACTTTTGCTCTCTGTACTTCTTTCTGTGTGTGTGAATATAATAAAATTTAGATTATTTTTTAAATAAAATAAAGATAAAACAAATTCATGAAATTTCCATATAACATACTGTAAGAATTTATTTTCAACTTTTAAGGAAAAATATATTTTATAAATTCAATTTTTCCTAATGTATAGCAAAACATCTGGGTCAAGGCTGGATAGCTGGGGTAGAATAGGGACTATCAGAAATATGATAAAATTATAATATGAGAGCTCATTAAAAATAAACCTATACAATATTGTGAAACATATGCTACCATATTACTAACTATTCTGTCCTTCATTCTGCCTTATATTTTAGTTTTCTTGTTCTCTCCCAGATCTGATAATTTACCCTAAATCTGTGCTCTGCTATTGGATAGACTTAAAACAATTAGTTGGAGAATAAATTATAGAAAATATTAACTGGCAGGTCCTGCATATTAGTAACATTCATTTTCCTACTTCTTCAAGAACCTTTATACTATAAACCATCAATAATAAATATAACTGGAATTTAGCATATTAGGAAATAGTAAAAGCATGTTTAATTTAGCTTTTCAATCATGAGCACTGTAAAACTTCTAGAGGTCATTAAGGGTATAATTACAATAAACCCTATAGAAAGTGACACAAATTACTGGTCATTGTTGACCAGGCCTAGACAAATTTAGGAAATCTGATCATTATAATGATATGAAATATTATGGGATAAGAAAAAATGAAATTCATCCTTCCAAATAAACTCTTTAATATATTCAAGCCTATGTGAGAAGCACCTAAGTGAATAAGTAATATTCACTTACTAATAAGTACAAGTGAACAAAAGAAATAGTTAATATAGACTCTATTTCTATCAGAATATAGAGACTATGTATATTTATAAAATTTTTAAGGCAAAATAAATATTATAAGAAACTTTTTTTGGTGGGTATATGAAATAAGATGCCATTAAAATGCCTATCAGAAGAATCACTTTGCCTGAGGCTTTAGAGTAGATTCCCCTGAGAAAGTGACTTTTCATTACAACTTGAAAGACATTGGAGTTAGCCAAGTAGAGAGCGAGAAAGGCAAGAACATTAACAGATCGAGAATCCTGGAAGGGATTTCATACTAAAAGATTTGTCGAAAACCAGTGCAATAGTGAAGAATAGAAAGAAATGAGGCTAGAAAGTGTAGTAGATAGCAGGAGGTCAATTTGGGTTTTACATTTTATTTTAAAATAAATGAAATTTGTTTAAAGGAATGTTTAACACGTTTCAATCTCTTTTGCATTAAAACATTAATCTGTTTACTCTCTGAAGATAGCATCGAATGGGGCAAGAATACATATGGAGGCCCCTTAGAAAGCTATGGAATTGGCTCATATTTAAGCAATTTGGTTTATAATAATTAGCACCATCCCCTCTCTCAACCATCAGCTATTATTGACTTGACCCCTTAACTATCTCTTTAATATGTTTATTTTTATCACATTAATCCAAGATACTTTTGTATCTCTCCTAAATTTTACAGTAGTTCTAAACTTGTTTCCCAATATTCAATCTTGCTACTCCCTAATGTATTTGTTACTTGCTGCTGAAGGTTTTTTTCTTGAAACAAATATAGTTAGATCATTTTATTTTTATCTTTCAGTGATTTATCTTTCAATCCTTAACTTGGGCTATCAAAACATGCAGGACCTGGCTCCTGCCCCTTTAACTGGTTTCATATATTGCTTCATGCTGCCCTATGCCTTCTCCTATGCACCTTTCACTTTTTCACTTCTCAATAATATCATGCTTTTTTTTTTTTTTTTTTTTTTTTTTTTTTTTTTTTTTTTTTTTTTTTTTTTAGCTCAAGCCTTTGAAAATGTATATTTTTCTGTCTGGAATGCTTTCCATACCTCTCCTACCTCTATGCTAGTTAATTTTTGCTTGTTCTCCAAATATAATTGATAACTGAGAAGTAAAAGTTAGTAATTATTTCCCTTTTTGATAATAAAATCCCCTGTTCAATATTCGACTGAAAATAATTATGTGTTTTCTGATTTCTGCAAAAAATCAACATGAGAGAGATCATGTCTTTATTCTCCACTTTAATAATCCTAGAATACAGGTAAATGTTCAATAAGTATGTATTGATTTGAAGGATTAGGGCATGAATGAATAAATAAATGGATGAGTGAACACATTCCCTCCAGTAAAATTCAGTTGTTTGGAGCCCATGCCAAGATTGTGATTGTTTGGTTTCATTCACTATTTTCCTTCTTCTTCCTCGAACACATAGTCATAAGGTAGTTGATATGGTGTATCTAGAAGTCCAACTCTGGATGTGTAAGAAACAAATGAATTACGTAAATTAGCAAAATATCTTTCATTCTCGTTGTATGTGAAGTTCTGCTAAGAATAATAAAATAATATTTTATTGAATGCCACTGTGCCAAATGCTAAATGCTTTATAGTGCTCAAGAAAAATCTTCTCAATATGCTTTTCAGATCACGTGTCCTTAAAAACTGAGATAATTCACAATTTGTGAAGGAGAAATCACCATTACCTTCCTTCATTTTTTTGTTTTGTTTTGTTTTGTTTTGTTTTGTTTTGGGGGGGGTGGTTTAGGTGAATATTATAGTTTTTGTGAAGGTATTTCTTTCCCATAGCTAGGTGAATTTTTCCTGTCAGATACAGTGTCAGACACTATTACAGCTCAGTCTTGAAGATTGTAAAATATCAATTGAGGTTATTTGAAGGGGAGGAAAAACTGTGTGTGCTGTGCTGTGTGTGTGTGTGTGTGTGTGTGTGTGTGTGTGTGTGTGTGTGTGTGTGTTTTAATTAGTATGACGTAGCTGCTTTCCTAAACCTATTACTTTCCAAGCCATCATGACCACTGTAATAATAAAATAAGCTTTGAGAAGTGGGGAATGAGAGGTTATTGAATGAGGTCTGAAACTAATGCTTAGAGATTATGGCGGCAGGAGGAATTAAGGGGCTGAAATCAGCACATGAAATAAGAACTTTGGATCTGAGAAGATAGGTTGAATACTGCATTAAAGTTAAGCAATAAGCAGAAATAAAGTCAGAAAAGAGTGAGTTGTAAGTTAGATGACTCACAACAAAATTACTGGTGAGTTTAGATGCAAGTAGAAACTAATTCTGACCCTGCAATCCATCCATCCTCTCTGCCACCTTGCTTTGGTATTGATCATTGTGAGCCCAGGAGCAAGGAAGAAATGTCCATTAGGGCCAACATGTCTATAAATCATGCAAAATGCCTCCCTTAATTGAGAGAAATTAAGAATCAGTTTCCAAGTATATTACTAAGCCAAAATTACTTTCTACATTTTTAATCACTGAGATTTTTTTTAATCTTTTAAATCTTTGTTTTTATTAAAAGGTAATGATGATTTTTATAATATATTATGTGTCCCAGGTATTTCTTAGAGATTGCATCGCAACAGCTCTAGAGAACTGTTAAACAAAAATCTTAATGTAGAAAAAGAAAATTGGGGTTAGAAATTATATTCATGAATATGATTTAAAGCTGGATCAAATGACATTGATAATTAATCATTTTAGTAAATTGCTTTAGATGGATTGATATAGTTTGAATTAGTAATGATAAAGTGATTGTACACAAACACAATAGCCTTAGTTCTTCCATGTATATTGTTTTCTTTTTTTGTATTCACATTTTTAGTTAAATAATTTTCTGGTGTGGTGAATAATTTAATGCAGAATTAAATAAATCAAATTTTGAAATAATTTAAAGTCCAAAAGGAATCAAGAGGAAAGATTATCATTACATTCTGAATTTTTTTTCATTTAAATATTAAAGCAACACAATACAAGGATATCCAAAGAAAATATTCATTTGAAATTATTATTGATAGCATATATTTGTGCTTTTAAAAATTAGTTAATGAAATAGAAATATTGTTCTCTTCTCTAAGAAGATATTATGCATCTTCTATTCTGAGAAGATATGGATATTTTTCTATAAAATATAGAGAGCTCCTCAATCCATATGGCCAATGTATCAGTATAAATGTGCACCTCTATAGAGTATTTCTTCACAGTACTTCCTATGATGGTTAGTTTTATGTGTCAACTTGACTGAGCCACGCGGATGCCCAGACATTTGGTAAAACATTATTCTGGGTATGTCTGTAGGATGTTTATGAATTAGAATAACATTTAAATCAGTAGACAAAGTAAAGCATATTGCTCTCCCTAATGTGAACGAACCTCATTCAATCAGTTGAAGGTCAGAGTAGAAACAAAGGCTGATTCTCCCACGGGCAGGAGGGAACTCTGCTTGCCTGACTGCCTAATTTTTTTCTGTCTTTTACTCTAACTGAAATATCTCCTCTTCTGGGTCTCAAGCCTACCACCCCCCAGACTGGAACAACCTCCATAATCATGTGAGCCAATTCCTTATAATAATCTCTCTCTCTCTCTCTCTCTCTCTCTCTCTCTCTCTCTCTCTCTCTCTCTCTCTAACACACACACACACACACACACACACACACACACACACACACACGTGTGTGTGTGTATATATATAGAAATATATATTGCTATATATATACATGTGTGTGTGTGTGTGTGTGTGTGTGTGTGTGTGTTCCATTACTTCTGATTTCTCTGGAGAACTCTAATATACTCCCAACTCCTAAATTTTTTTCATTATAACTATCATTTTCTTTCCTTGATAGGACGTTCTATATAATAAGAATCATTACCAGTGAAATAATATGATGCAGGACACACTACTTTTATGACTCCTTTATTCATCACTGCCATTCTGTGTTTGAAAGGTGATATCTCATAGTTATAAGAAAAGAGGAGTCACCAAAAGGAATTCCAATTTGGGGGGGGAGGGGAGGAAAGTTGAAAATCACTTTATTCTTAAAAATTTCCGTAATCCAATGGAGAAATACCAAGAGATGTTAAGCTTTCTATAGAAGCAAATCTCAATGACAATAAAGTACATATATCTTTGTATCTGCTCAGGATCATTTGCCAAGTAGTGGTAGTTTTGCTTTAAAAACACAAAGTGGCAAATCTTTTTATCTCTTTGGAAAAACTATTTTCTCTCACTGGATTTGGTCTTATCCTTTAATTCATCTCTTAGCCTAACAAATGATCCATATGATATATGATTCCTTACAACCTTGAATTATTAAGTCTAGACTGACACAATAGAGAAACTTTGTACGAAAAGTTTTGAGGTGAACTATAGAATAGTTCCCAACCCACATTACCTAAATACAGCTTTAACTGTTCAAATGGTTCTCAATCTTGCCTGACATTAGAATGAAAAATGTAAAATCGAAAAAGGTTTTAGAATAGAGAAGCACTCCAAAATATACAAGGTATATTATATAGTAGGAATGTCTGGAGAGAACCTGAACATCAGAAATCGCTTCGCTCCCAAGTATATTTTCAGAAATATTGGTCAAATTTAGTTTCAAGGAGCTAAAGAAAAATTTCCAAATAAAAACTACATAAAACCCAAGAGGAACATTGACATCACATTGGAAAAACATTATAAGTACAACTGATTAATACTCAAGGGGAGAAGAAAAAATGGAAGAATTTTTAAATACAAATGCTACTTTTCCTATCATTCCAATAAATGAACATATGTTCCTGAGTGAGCGTGAGATAGAAGAAATGAATGCACTGTTCCTTCAGCGAGATTCAGTTCCACAAACTTCTAAGTGGAAGCTTGTCAGAACACTGAGAATGAATATTTAAATTAATATTTAAATCATTTGCCTTGAGACATGGATTCTAAACTTTAGCCAACTGCCTTTCTGGTGCTCAGCCAATGAAGTAACAATCTGTCCCAGTAATGGAGGAAAAATTGTTACATGGGTTGTATTGTTGTTTTTTTTTTTCAATAGGATAACTTTCTGAAGGATGCTGACTACTCACTGCTGATTATAAGATAAGACTCCATTGTTTTTCTGTAGGTTAAGTCCAGGTTATTTTCTCAGGCAGGGATTTTTATCACTTCTTATTTAGATTGGGAGAGGCAATATATACTTAATATACTGTATAAGTAAAACTCAGGGTAAGTGAGGTTACACCCATAATTCGTTAGGGTTCTCATTTTCTTTACAGTATAAATACCTGCAAATTTAAAGCAGAAAATTAGTTATTGTATTTGTCAGTAGAATGTTACAATATTTTGGCCTAAACTGAAATATTTAGGGCAATTTTTAAGCCATATTATGCAACATAAATGGATGTGATAATTTTAATATCACCAGTGGGTTAAGTTTAGATTTGTTAACTGATAGTTGATTGTAATTTGTATTAACCTAGAAATTTCTTTTTATTTATAACATCATATAAAAGTGTTATATTCCTAAATTGACCAAAGAATCACTTTTTTCTTTAATGTCTCACCAAAACTATTTTTAAGCGTTGACAAGAAAAGATTTTTTCAAACTTGTCACCAATCTGTCATGTTTTAATATCACCCTGATTGTACTGCCCAAGTACCATTTACTGGGCTTGGTGTCATTGTTAATTGTAGTCTTTAAGTTAATCGTAGGCTTAAATACCAAATGCTACTTTTCCTATCATCCCAGTTCAAGTCTCGTTCATTGCAGTAGTGATTTTATTTCTGATATGCCAATAAAATATGTAGGGTATTCAAAATCCACTTTTCATAACTTATACCATCACAGCTGTCAGCGCGAGATAGGGAAGACAACTAAGACTCAAACTCTCGTAGAGACCTAGTTACTCCTCCAGGTGAGCGATTTACAGCAGCCGAAATGCAGGCAAAGGTGAGGAAAATCTAAAATAACTAGTGGGGAGGAAGAGTTGAGTATCAGTTACTTATTTAATACCATTTGCAATAGCTACAATTAGGGTTCTACTGAACTTTTTGTTTTATGGTTTTTTCAGGGATTGTGGAAGGCCATGACCTTCCTTGGGAGTCTAAAATGTATCAAGCTTAATAGAAGTCATATAAAAATCTCACCGATTCAAGAGATAAAACTAAAGGTGGAAAAAAGAAAGATGTTAGGTTGCCAAATAAGTGTGTGTTTGAAAATTTCCCTAAAGTAGCAAGTAATTCTTAAGTATAAAATGCCATCCTGGGTTATACACATGGAAATCCCCGCGTAAAGTGCTATCAAGTTCTGAAAAGTAACCCAGGGCCTGTGCTTCTTAGAGGTCTGAGATGGTAATACTTTTTTTCTCCAATTTCGATAAGATATGTTATCTTCAGGAAAGAATACAGTATGTGAAACTGCAAATAAAAGAAACACTGGTATCCATACATTTATAATACCTAAGTATAGTTTTAACATTTAAAAATCATATTATAATATGCACGAAAGGCATGCAACTCATTCAGTAAAATGTAATTTGTATATAAGAGAAGCTAATTTTTTAAATATCAAATGTCTGTCTTCATGTGTGTGTATGTTATTATTTAATAAAAAATAGTTTTCAGCTGCAAAAAACATGGGTTTGCTACAAAATCCACGAATTTGTGCTGCAATCCTCATATTAGGACTTGTCATTCTCCACACAGTATTCTTATTCACCAAAGGCTATTCTAGAATCAATGAATCTGTTGTCATCATATGGCCCAAGTAGCAGGTGCTCTTGTGCTTCAGACTGGCCTTGCAGCAGTGCCCTCTCTTGTTCTGGGTCCCACTCAAAATTTTGAGTCTTCTGAGTCACCTAATAAATTGTCAAAGAAATGTTCCCTTTAGTAGTCTATGATACACTCATAATACCTCCATACCACAACGCACTGTGCCTACTTCTATGATGTTGGAAATCTATGGTGCTACAACTTGTATATTATCTCAGAGGTGATGTCAAAGTTTGACACATACCAGTAAACTATAAAAAGACTTTACTGATATGGCAAGCCCCTAAACATTCATGGGATTTAATGTTCCATATTCTGTTACACAAGTGTCTTCTTAGGGCATTGAAGTGTACATAACCTTTCCTTGTTCACCATATCCAATTAGTACTCGGTCATCAATATTGTAAATCCACTAATGTTAATGTTCTGCAGACTATTACAGAAACCAGGATTCTCAGAGACTATTTGGTTTTAGAAGTTAATAAAAATAAGATAGCCTAGAAATAAATGAGTAAATGAGAAGTAATGCATTTCTCATGTAAATATAGACTGCTTTCAATCTTCCTATTGACTAAGGGGATCGGGAATAATTATTTTGCCAGTTCAATAAACTTATGCCAAATATTTAAAATATATAAAGATAACATAGTACCACATAAGCTGAAATTGGAACAGATTCAAGTTAAGTTGATGATATGTTAATAGCTTATATTCATACTCCATATCCCATCCCGCTCTTTCCCTCAGGGGTCAATGGCTACAGATTGCATTGGTGCAGGATCAGAATAATAATTAAAAATAATAAGTACATATGTGTATATATGTATTATAGATTAATATAGTATATATTACAACTATAGAATATTATACATAGTATAAAATAATATATATAGAATATTAATTATGTATAATACAGAATTAGTATGCTAAATATATAGTTGCATAATGTTGCAACTCTTACCATGTCCTTGATAAGAGTAAGGTATTAAAGTAGTCACACCTAATTTATTTATCTAATAACAAACGTGCAATTAATCTCTTTCTAGCCCAGAATTTCTCAATCTCAACAATATCATCTAGATAATTTTTTGCTGTGGAGAGCTATCCTGTACATTGCCAAGGTTCAGCAGAAGTCTGGAACTCTACTCACTAGATACTTAGCTCTATTTCAGTTGTGACACATGTACTCCCTTCCACAAACTTACAGAGTTCTATTATTTATGAGTCTCCAAATTTTGCCCTTCTTTAGACAAGTCCCTTCTCAATATTTCCAGTTTATTAGCCAGTTAGTCCCTATTTTAGCTTTTGCTACTTTCCTTTATGTTTTTGTCATTTCACACGAAGAAAACCCTCACATTTATGGTGATCATTCACACAACATCAGAATTTTATAAACTAGGGTAGTATTTAAGAACACTGGAAAAAAGCACTCCATACAAATGGTCAAACCTAAATGTCAAGGGGGAAAATTCTGTTTTAAGGGAGAAGAGGCTGAAAGTGTCAGAAAACAAACCAATGATAATGAGATGAATAAAAATAATGGTCACCATCTTCATAGAGAACCACGCAAGTGAGGAAGTGAGCCCTTCTCGCAACTGAGACTAAAACTCCATACAACATCTTTTACAGCCTTTGGAGGACCAAGCGAAAGCTATAGTCATGGTGATCATGATAAAATCATGGTGATAATCAAGACTCTGGCTCTCAGTTGACACATATTCTTAGAAACCAAATCATTGCTATAGTTCAACATTCAGAGTAGAAATTTAGGAGGTCAGGAAATCAAGTCTAATTTTAGTTCAAGTCTATCTTATTATGGGCTGAATGGGTTTCCAAACCTACCTTGTGCTTACTTTTCCAGTTCTGGAACGCATTTTTAGAATAGACATACTTAGGATCTAACAGTCATTTCCAAGAGATGCCCAGACTGAGGACCTTGTTTTCATGTTAGACATTGACTGGAGGCTGCCCTCAGTTCCTTCTCATGTGGCCCTCAGCAGCATATAATATGGAAACTTGCTTCATCAGGAGGTGACTAAAATATTAAGAGTTCAAGCCTTGGCATCAAGACTTAGATCCATTCCTTTTGATTTTCAAAGGGTTAAGGTTTTTTCAACTACAAAAGTATCCTTACATATAGATGAATTATAGGTAGGATTTATATTAAAGAAGAGATAGAAGAACATTTTAAGCAGCCTAGAATGGGTGGCAGTTTGGAGAAACTATAAACAGCATGAAAATTAAATCACTGGCTTGTTAAGGAACAAGTTACTGGGGGAAACAAGTAACTTACTACTAACTAGACAAAAATAAGATTGATTAAATACGTTAATGCTTGACTCTAGAAGGTCTTATATGACTATACAAGCAATTTGCAAAGTTTGTCCCACAGTCATTGGGGGTCTAGTATCTTTGAGCAGAGAATAATATGAAATAATGAATAAATATGACTATTATAGTTAATAAATCATGGGTGCATACAGTAATAATCACTATTGTCATGTATATATGCTTGGGTTTCTTCCTGAGTGCTTTTTAGTCAGCTATAGATTCAAATCTTTCTTATAAATTGTTTCTGACTGTTTTCAGTGTGTTAATATGTCCCCCCAAACACAACTTCAAAGCAAATTGATTACAAGTATATGGAGTTCTATTTGTGAATAGGTTTGTAATTTCTCCTTTTAATGGACTGTTTATATTATTGAAATTGAGATAATTGATTCCTTTAACTTCAATACCTATCAAGTATGTAATTTAATGGAAAATTGCTCTTATCAATTTATTCTGAAAAGCACACTGGGAAGCTGTTCAACAGTCACATATTAAATAGAATGAGATATATATATTTGTCATGACTTCAAACTATTGCACCTGACATGTCTGCTAAATAGCGCCAATATGGTTGTATTTAAAAATTAAGAAGAGCTTTCTGTGCATAGACATATATTTTAGATACTTGGTATATAAAAAAAAATAAATCAAGCATTCTTTACCAATGTTTAACATTTGTCATTGTGGAAATGCTGTAAGTTTTTGTCAGATTCATCTATATTTAAGATTTATCATTGATATCATTTCCTGGTATTTCACTATGAGCACATCTAGTAAAGGAATTATTATTTGTCAGGACTGAGTTACCAGTGTGGAAAAATGAGCTAAAAGATAACATACAGATTTTACCATGACTAATATAAGCAGTAAAGCTGAACTAAATCTTGGAAATATTTTTGATGCTGGAAATGTTTATGGTACATGATGACTACCTCAGAAACAGGTTAAAAAGATAAATATTGAGAAAGTTATTTCTCATTTGATAATAACAAAAGAAAAATTTAGCCAAAGAATCCAAATCATAGAGATCAAAAAAGTTAGACTAGACAGCAAAACATTATATTTTGAAAGTGGTTTTTGCTCATATACCGATTCAAACAATAATGTCTTCGAGAGACACCCTTGAGACACACCCAGAAATAATATACCAGCTTTTTGGACATACTTTGACTCATAAAATTAACTATCATGAAACTTGTGATTTTTATAAGGCTTTGACATTCATTCAACAGCTATTTGTTGCAATTACATTAATTTATCTTATTTCCACCAGCCTCCAGTTATTACACTATCATGGTACTAACCTTAGTTCTCTATATTGTAGCTCCTGAAAATGTAATCATTATTATCTTCACATTCAGTACAGAGTCATTAGCATTTATTGATCACGTCTGCTGTGCAGCAGAGTAGTTGCCTTCTGTTCTTAATTTTTAAGTTTTAATCCTCTGTTCTGTCTTATAAACCAGTTCAGAGCTAGAGGCAAGCACTGCTCAGCTTTGTATCACCATTTAAAATATGTAACTAAATAACAATTTGAAAAACGTAGAGAATTTGAACAAATTGACTTAGAAAGTTCTTTTCAAGGTTCTCAATAATAACTGGGATACTGATTGCCACTTCTTATTACATCATAAAGAGAACCAATAAATGAAGTTGGTTTTATTATACAAAATGTCACTATTTTATATATAATATACAAACGTCATTAATTTAGCTTTTAAACAATGAGAATTTTTTAGGAAAATATGCGAGTGTGTGTGTGTGTGTGTGTGTGTGTGTGTGTGTGTGTGTGTGGGGAATGTGAATAAGAGGGCTGTTTGAAGTTATGGTTGTCAAGCAGCCGAGCAGTCCTTGACAAGCAGAAAATTGCTGGATCAGTTCTTTACACTTTGGTAGGTTTACTAGGTAAGGTAACAACAAGTTCAAATAAAATTAGACAAGCACTCATGTGATGACAGGACTCATAAGCTTCATTTTTGCCTCTATTCCTCTTTCCCCCAAGTCCCATGAAGCAATGCATCATGAGCCCATCTGAATGCTGTGCACACAGAGATCTATGTCACGGGTGTGGTACCCTGAGCTTAGTAAATCCCCATTTGCGTAATGGTACTGCTAGCAAACCCACCCACACATTATCCCAGAGAGATCCATTATCTTTGTGATACACTAAGGAAAAAAATTCCCCTCTGACCTAAAGAATAACACTGTACTTAGCTTACCAAAGCTATCTGATATAAAAAGATCTCATAATTTGAAATGATAGTCTGGGATAAAAGTTATATAGTACATATTGAAATACCAGAGGTAATTGTCTCATAACAATGGTAAATATAGGCTCAAACTGTTTAGTAACCATTTATTAATGAGTATTTTTATCTAATATAAGAGAGTAGAAAACTGGATTACGATTGCAATGGTTGTTTATATCTAACATATTTGCACAAAACCTGAAGGCTGTCTTCTATATTTGACTCTAAAAAGAAAAACAATAAAATCATTGGCAAAGAAACTAGTGCTACACTATGGCATGGATTATACATTTTTTTAATAAACAAACTTTATTTTTAAAGTTTTAGGTTCACAGCTAAATGGAGCAGAATGTACAAAGTTTTCATAGTCTTTTCTGCATGCCCTCACAACCTCCTCACTATCAACATCCCTCATCACAGTGGTAAATTTGTCACAATCAATGAACCTTCACTAACACATCATTATCATTTAAAGTCCCTAGTTAACATTTTGTTTCACTCTTGGTGTACATTCTATGGGTTTTGACAAATATGTGATGACATGTATCTATCATGTATCATATGGAGTAGTTTCACTACTCTAAGAATCCTCTGTGTTGTTTATTTATCTTCCTCCCCTACCTCCTACTTACTCCTGGCAATCACTGATCTTTTTAGTTTCCATAGTTTTGACTATTCCAGAATGTCATATAATTGGAATCATTCGAGCATGCAGCCATTTTCAGATTGGCTTCTTTCACATAGTAATATGCATTTAAGTTTCCTCCATGTCTTTTCATGGCTTGACAGCTCTTTTCTTTTTATATCTGAATAACATTAATTGTCTAGATGTACCACTATTTTTTTCTTTTATCCATTCACCTATTGAAAGACATCCCAGTTGCTTCCAAGTTTGGAAATTATGAATAAAGCTACTATAAACATCTGTGTGCAATAGCACACACGTGTGTGTATGTGATATACATTTTCATTTCATTTAGGTAAATACAGAGGAGGGTGGTTTCTGGATCATCTGGTAAGAGTCTGTTTAATCGCATAAGAAAATGCCAAGCTGTGTCTCAAAGTAGTTTTATTTTGTGTTCTCACCAACTATGAATGAGAGTTCCTGTTGTTCCACATTCTTGCCAGCATTTGGTGCTCTAGATGTTTTAGACTGGCAATCTTAATAGGTGTGTAGTAGCACGTTATTGTTGTTAAAATTGTAATCCTCTAACGATAGGTGATGTTGAACACTTTTTCATGCACTTATTTGCCATCTATATGGTGTGGCATACACATTCTTTGGTGTGGTATACACATTTGGTGTGGCATACACATTTTATTCACAATCCAATCACCAACTTAGAGATAAAGTATTGTACAAATTTGTCCTCCTAATTCTCTACTCTAGTTTATAATTAAGATAAATATATATTCATCCTCAGTCATTTGAAAAGTTCAGTTTTCCCCAAATTTTATGGACACTAAAATTAGAATTTCATGTAATTCTCATCAGTTTTAAAAGGTTATTCTTTTGATTTTTTTCCTAAACGTCTTAGAAATGTAAAAGCAATTTTAACTCATGGTGTATACAAAACTGGCAGCAGGGTGATTTTGCTCAAAGACAGCAGCTTGTGGACCATAATCCACTTCTTGTAATGGTATGAATAGATTTATAAGAAAAATCATTGGAGCTTCTTTACTTCATAGAAACAGGTAACAAAAATGATATTTTTAAAATATGTAACTCCAAGAGCTATGTTTTGCATTGCTTCTGTCCTAAAAATTCTTATTGCCATTCTCATTTAGGTGAAGTTTTCATTTTAGTTTTTGTCATAAATCCACAAAAATATAAATGATACATTCCATTACATGGAAGATCCCTCGAACTTTTATTTGCTCTTCAAAGGTTATTATTTCTTTTATTGTTTTATCATTCCTTAAGATGGGAATAAATCTTTGGTATTTAAACTGTAATTTTTTTTCAAATGTTTTAAGGTGCAATTGACAAAACTGTAAGATATTTAAAATGTACATTGTGATGAATTGATATATGTATATATTGTGAAAGAATTCCTTTGAAAACTTTTTAAATTTTTAAAATTTAATTATTTGAAACAATCAAATACAATCAAACACTGATGTTTAATTTTCAACTAGAAAATCCTCATTTTCTTTGTCAAACCTCTAAATTAGATTTTGTTTGAATGACATGATTCTGTTGATAAAATCGAATTCCTTGAAAAGATTCCTGCAGTGAATGAGAGCATCTAATGTGTTGGTTGCTAAAACTGAATCTCATTGAAAGAAAAAAAAATTCTACAACTTAAATTTCTGCAAGATGCCAGTACTTATTCTTTATGTTACTAACATGAGCATACTCATTTTCTGAAATTAAAAAAAAAAATCAGGAACGGAATTCTAACTTGAAATAACCTGAATTTACATGATTGTGCAATAGAAAACCAAAAAAAAAAAAAAAGTTAAATGTATTCACAGTGACTTTACCTTTTAACAGAAGTAAACCAAATCCTTGTTATTGTTTATTACTGCAGGGTGTTTTTTTTTTTTTTTTTTTTTTTTTTAATAAAATCACTCTAAAGGACCTTCAGCGCTTTATCTTCACACATTGACTAGGGAGAACACAAAATGGTGAGGTTTTCACATTGTTACCAAACCTAAAGGTACACTATCCACTCAAATTTAAGGGTAGAAAAAACCAGAGAAAATAAAATAATGACATTTCTAGGGCAAGCACTGATATATCATTTACTTTTAGTACAAGGACTACAATTATTTTCTAGGTTGTTTTTATAAACACAAATAGATAAGTATTCTTTGATTATATACAGAAAAACAACCCAAACTCTGAGATATTCTAGAAATGCAGCCATGGAAAAGGAGGGGACAGGAAAAGTATATAAGAAGAAAAAGTTTCTGCCTGGGGAAAAAATAAAAGTACACAACTATTATAAAAGGATTGATCAGAAACATCAATGCATAGCAAAGTTTATTGCACTAATCTAAAAGTAAATATTGGGGGAAATATATTTCATTGTATTAAAAACTGAAATTTCCAGTAGGAGGAATTTGGGCAAGTTAGTAGCTCAGGGGAAAGGTTATCTTCATATCTCAACAAAATTAATAATTGAAATGGATGTCAGAAGACACACAGCAAAGTTACTCATCAGGCGTACTCTAAATGACAAATGAGCAAGTTCAGTCCTGAAGGAATTTGGTGGGCAAAATTTATTTGAAGAAGTAATTATTTAAAAATAAGGAAACCTTTGAGGCTATTTGAAAACTGGAATGGGCAATTTCTATTAAAGATCTGTTAAAGGCAAGGAAAACTAAAGTATTCTGCATTCTATCTTTTAAAGGAAAAAAGTAGTGACTTTCATCAACTGAAACCTAAGATTATTGAACTGTTCTTGCCAACGCCGTCTAAAGAAAATCCAGTGAACATGGAAGTATCTGCTTCACAACATAAAATTTGCTGCACTTCTAAACAAACTTTCTCCTACAGCAACACTTAAAATATTAAACAAATGCAATGACACAGAACTATAGATGTTTTACAGAATGATTTTTTTAAAACCCTACTATAAACAGGAAAAATGAATTTCATTATAAAAAAGGTGATGCTCTATATTTTATCTAGAATTAAACATATTTTTGTAATTCTAACAAACAAAAACAAAAATAAGAACAGACTTGAAAATATTGTCAAATGTAAAAAATGTACAGATCTTAGGCACATTGGAAATTATCTGGCTAAAAGGAAAGATGTCTGGCTTTATTTTCTATGCTGAATTTAGTCTAACCCTGGAGATACTAATAGAAGTAATGCCAAACTAAAAATTTTAATTAATTTCAGGTTTTTGAATTTTGTTGAACCTCATGTCTAGCTGTGTATTTAAAATCTGACCCAGATAAATTGACTAATATGTTTGTTCAATGAAAAATGTAAGATGGGTATTCCTCCATGCTGTTTTTCTTGAGTATGTTATTTAAGTATTTATTTAAATATTATTGTCACAATAAAATAATTTACGTTCTTGCAATTCATACCTATTACATCATTTTATATAAATTGAATATTTAACCCCATTGTATAATACTGCTCAAAACCTCCTAATGCCCCTCTTGCCAGATGTGAGGGCAGTACTGGCATGGGTGCTACTTCTAAATTCAACTTCATCTTTTTTATGGCTCCAGTTAAGAGCAGACAGTCCCCTCCCTACATGGCTTTCTAAAGTCCCTCTAGTCCAAGGAGGAGAATGACATTTCACAATGGTTAATCTCTGATTTGCCTCATATTTCCAGTTTTCTCCCATATCTTTTAATAATTAAATAGCTCCCAGATTAAATTCTCTGTACTTTACAACATAACAGAGACATTGCTTCCAAGACTATACCCACAGTTCTATTTCCTGAGTACTATATACTGCAGAACACAATTACTAATGTTTAAAAAAACAACTCTCTTTGAGAAGGCATGTTATAAGGTGGGGTTTTTGTATGAATGTTACACTAAAGCTACTAGTTTAGCTAACCTAAGATATGAGTAATAAAAGATGCTCCACCTCAATGATTCTTTAACCCATCTTTGAGTTTGTGGTGTTGCAGGCATCTCTCTGACCTTGAACTTTGTTCTCCCAGAGACTGTATATTACTTTTTAAATTAACAGTCTTTAAGTATCTGGTCTTAGATACCCAAGTTTTATTTTCTTATAAGAATGTTATAATTTAAAATGCCAGTAACATGTCTGCTGTCTGCTATTTAAATTCTAAAGACTCATATATTTCATTCCTGTCTAGTTTGATAAATTATATACTATCATATACTTCTATTTTATTTATGGTAATTACATTACAGTTAGGATTTCTTTATTCTTAACTTCTAGAAATTATATGTCTCTATTTATCTCTTCCTTGGTCACTTACCTTGGCTGTGCATCATTGTCTCTACTTCTTCCACAGCTCAACATAAATCTAAACCCAGACACCCACCTAGATGTCCATTCCTGGGCTTGAGTCAGGACCACTTGGTTGTTATGATTTCAGTTATGACAGAAATCTGGGACTGTTTTATATTTCTATCTAAATATCTATAAAAAATTAAATATAATAAAATAATTTTGCTAGACACATTCTATTAACTTTGTTAATTAAAAAATATAACGCAGATTCTTCCTGAAAGATTTTTTTAAATTACCTTCAGAAAGTCCTAGGAATTGGGACTTCATGAAGTGAGTTTACTATTTATGAAAAATGTTCTTAATATTATTGCCTCATTCTGGATAAATGATAAAAAACCTTTTTGATATCCTAAAAACTAAATAATTTCAGGTGGCATAGCTAATTTGTTCCAATTTTAGTTTTCTTATATGACATAAACTTTGTATTGGGCTGTTTATATATTGCAGAGCAAATAGCATATTAATTTATTAATTAACATTGCTTATGTATTTACATGTGACAGATACTACTCTGAATATAACATGATTTAGTGATATTTTTTAAAAAAAGTATTTTCAGAAGGCTGAATATGTATAGAAAAAAAAAAGGTAAATCCATAGAGATAAATATGGTTTTAAGAAAAGACATTTTTAGATTGTTTAAATAATATTTTATTTTTTATGGTGAATTTGGTTAATGAAATCCAGTAAGTTTCAGCTGTACATTTTAACAGTAAGGTGTGTGTGTATATGTGTGTTTGTGTGTGTGTGTGTGTGTGTGTGTGTTTGCATTGTGTGCTCACCTCGCATAGTTAGATTTCTTTCTGCCACCAAAATATTGTTTAAATAATAATGGAATAAATCCAGTTCAAAGTAACTGGTATAATACACAAAAAAGGATAACTGAAAAATAACTCCCCTCCAAAAAAAATTAGGAGTTTAAAGTATAGATAGATTGATTTGCCTCAGCAGGAGAAGAATCACTTTCTCTATTGAAACACAATTTATAAAGGACAGAATGGGTAGATTTGTAGACTTTGGTAGTGAATAGTTGCTGAAGTTCACATATAATACTTGTAATTTTTCTCTATAAGGTTAATATGGAAGAAATGATAATGATTTGGAGGTTCAAGAATATTACTATAGTTTGAAATAATACTCAAATAATGATAATAAAAGTTGACAAGAGAAATAAAACAGAATGTGTGGTAAACAACCTCAAAAAGGAATAGATCTCCAGGATTAACAGATGTTTTAAATGTAAATATAATGTCGAATAAGTACTATTGACAATATAGCAGGAAATGGTAATACATACTTCTCTTAAAGTTGGTTGTTTAGTGTAAAAATGACACATGCCTATGTAACTACATAGGCACATGTGCACATACACATATACAAATTTCCAAAACTTTTTGCCTTTTCCTGATTTACTCCATAGCATTTATTGACAAAAAACAAACAAAACAAACAAACAAACAAACAACTCTAAAACAGAACAATCACTGTTTAATGGCAAAGATAAATAATCTCCTATTTTATATTTGATTACCCTGTTTTGTAGCTCCTCATTTGGACTCTGAAAAATCTCCCGTGTCTACTTTCTTCCACAGTCACATCTGATATTGGAGAATATGTCCAAATGGTATGTATATATGCTTTGGTTTTGTGTTTACTTCAGTGTGCTACTGAGTCTTATCAATTATAATCTTCTGAATATCAGGCTTGTGATTTTTTCACAATAAAATTTCCTTAATAGGCATTGAATAAGGTATGTGATACGTATTAAATAGAATTCATCAGTAAGTATTCAATAATAAATCAGCCAAAGATAACAATAAATAGTAGTTTTTAATGCTGAAAAAAATTGCCTTTCATTAATAGATGGGTGTTTCTATAACTCACCAAAATAAATGAAGACTCACTTGAGTCAATGGGCTTGCCTGAAAAGATAAAAACTATAAACTAATCCTTGCTGAGGAGCTGGCTCCCATTGTCATAGAAACAAACTTTAATGGGAGTTTCTTTAGAAATTCTGTGAGCACAATATTGATTCTTTCTAAAGCTACTTTTCCAAGCAACCTCTTATCACTACTTTAGTTGGGATAAAAAAGTAAACACCAGCAAACATCACACGTAGAATGACTTCCAAAGTATCTCAAATAAATGTTTTACCATTTTTTTCTATGAAATAATAAAGATCACAAACTTCCTTATATGCAACATTTGTGTACTCAGTTTCTGCCACTAAATGGGTGAGCCAATGTGTTTTAAATTTTATTATGTTATAAAGCCAATTTTGACAGAAAATTTCATATTACATGGAATATAAAGATTTAACTGCCACACTATAGATAACAAAAGTGCCTACCGAGAGGAAAATGACAAACAAGCAGCTCCAAGTTCTCATATCCTCATAGAACCATCAAATAACAAGCAGAAACTGTCAGAAGAACTATGCCAGAACTCTGGCGACTTACAACAAAAAAACAAATACTGAATTAATTTAAAAAACAATTTCAAAACATTTGAAAATTATGTAGCATTTATACTTGACCTTGCCTAGTGGTGTGGGGCAATCTTGAGCAGTGGTGGTTACATTCCCAGCAAGGGAACTTGATCTATTGTCCCAATGAAAAAACTTTATTCACAAATTATTGTATATGTCTGATCTAATGTGATCAGGGCTACTAAAGAACTGAAGTGATAATACTCATATATTTTTTTTCCTAGCTTGAAATCAAGGCAAGCTACTACTCAAAAACAATGCAAGACCAACTAACTATCCTCAAACTCCAGACAAAATATTATGATGAAAACATTCGACATATCACATAAAATGAGAGCAAAAGACTCAAAATATATGAAGCAAACATTGACAGAGTTGAAGGGAGAAATAGTCTGTTCTTTAATAACAAATAGAGACATCAATATACCCCTTTAAAAACCTGATGGATTGCCAGTCCAGATGGTGTAGTAATTGATGCTGTGCGTGCTCCTCTCATGACCACATCAAAATTGCAGCTAAACTACAGAAAGCTATCATTCAGAGTCACCTGAGGTCTGGCTCAATAGAAGTCCTACAACTGGGAATGTGCAGAAAAAGCCACCTTGAGATGGTAGGAGGGAATGAGATGTGGAACAGGCTGGTCCCACCCTTGAGTGCGGTGGTTGAGAATTGGGAGGGATATCTTGGATGCAGAAGACCCCTGAAAGAGCGAGGGGTCTCAGACCCACACTGAGATCCCCAGCCCAAGGTTCAAGGGCTGGGAAGAGAAGTCCTAAAAACCCTGGCTGTGAAAATCAGTGGCAATTATTGGCTGAGTGAGATAGAGGCTGTGGAATTTACAGATGTTCTCCTAAATGGCCTACCTGTGTGGACTCATTCACTGACAAATCATCCTTCTGAGCTCCCACTGGGGCTTCTGCTTGAAAAGCACCAGAGACATATGGAAGGACTGAGTTGTCTCATTATGGAAGGTCCAGAAGGGCAACTTAATCCAATCGAAGTGCTGGTAGAGGACATTGTTCCTTTGTTGAGCCCTCCCCTGCCTAGCATGCAGACACAGGCAGCTGTCATATCTGAGTCTCCATCAACCTGGCTAACACTGGTCGCTTGCCCTAGTGATTCCTGATACCCTATCCCACCCAACTTGCAGGCCCACCTGAGCTGCCTCCAGTGTTTTTTTTGTTGTTGTTTTTCCCCATACAAATGGCCTGTTTTGGTTCATGCAGTGGGCTTAACTAAAATATCATAAAGTTTCACAAAATCTAATCAAGCATCATCTGGCCTTGGTTTGCCCCTTCCTTTTTGCTGAGCTGCCCCAAGCCTGGCATTAGCAGCAGCTGGCCTTGGCCTCTTAGACTCTCAAGGCAACTCTAAGCTCTGAGTGGGTGGTAGTCATCTGAGATTAGTTGGCAACTCTTTCCAGGTGGTCCCAGGAAGTGAACAGGCTGAACTTGACCTGAGGCAAGCCCCTCTCAGGAAACCTTTGGGGCAGCACACCCAGTGGCCAGCGTCAATCAAAGCTGGAGCAGTACCCAGGGATGCATCCGAGGAAGCACAGCCTAAGGACAGTCTGGGCAGGCACCAGAGCCCTGCTAAAGCAAATTCTTCTCCATATTGTCAGCACATGCACAATAGCTCCTCTACTATAGTTATGGTCAGTTCTCACAACCAATCAGCTGAGGGTTAATCTCTCACACTGACATGCAAACAGCAACCAAGTTTCAAGTACATTAGGGCACACACAACCCATACAAGAAACACACCTGAAGTGCCTGGCTCAGATGCCCAGGGAGAACCATGCCACTGGGTCCCACAACATCTACTACATAAGGCCACTCTACGAAGACTGGGAGACTTAGGAGCCCTGCTTAGCACATAGAAACAAACAAAGGGAGGCAGCCAAAATGAGGAGACAAATAAACATGTCCCAAATGAAATAAAAGAATAAATCTCCAGAAAAAGAACTAAAAAATAACGGAGACAGGTAATGTGGTAGATGGAGTTCAAAACAATGGTTATAAAGGTGCTCAGTGAACTTAGAAGAGTAGATGAACTCAGTGAGAACTTTAACAAAGAGATAGAAAACATAAAAATGGAGATAAAAACATAAAAGAGAACCAGTCAGAAATAAAAAATACAATAATTGAAATGAAAAATACATTGAGGAGATCAACAGATTAGATGAAGCAGGGGATCAAACCAGTGATTTAGAAGATAAAGTAACAGAAAATACTGAATCAGAACAGCAATGAGAAAAAAATAATCCAAAAAAAAAATGAGGATATTTTAAAGTGCCTCTGGGGCAATATCAAGTGTATCACCATTATCATCTTAAAGATAACCGAAGGTGAAGAGAGAGAGCAAGGGATTGAAAACTTGTTTGAAAAAATAATGACAGAAAACTTCCTTAACTTAGTAAAAAAAATAGACATATAGCTCCGAGAGTTCCAAACAAGATGAACCCAAAGAGGCCCACACCAATACACAGCATTATTGAAATGCCACAGGTTAAAGACAAAGAGAAAAATCTTAAAAGCAGCAAGAGAAAAGCAATTAGTTACATAAAGGGAGCTTGCATTAGATCATAAGCTGATTTCTCAAGAGAAATTTTGCAGGCCAGAAATGATTGGCATAAAATCTTCAAAATAATGAAAAGCAAAGACACTCAAACAAGATTACTCCACCTAGCAAAGCCATCATTCAGAATCGAAGGACAGATAAAGAGCTTTCCACACAAGAAAAGGCTAAAGGAGTTCATCATCACCAGGTCACTATTAACAGGAAATGTTGGAGGGACTTCTTTAAAGAGAAGAGAAAATAAATAAATAAATAAATGATGAAGTGGCAATAACTACATATCTACCAGCAATTACTTCCAATAAAAAAATTGCATGCTCCAATCAAAAGATAGGGTGGCTGAATGAATAACAAAACAAGACCTTACATATGCTGCCTATAAGAAACTCATTTTAGATTGAAAGACACACACAGGCTGAAAGGAAAGGGGGGAAAAGACATTTTATGTATATGGAAATGAAAAAAAATCTGGGGTAACAATACTTATAACAGACAAAATAGACTTTAAAACAAAGGCTATAACAAAAGAAATGGAAGGATCCAGTAATCCTACTTCTGGATATTAATCCAAAAAAATGCAAACTATTACTTTGAAGGGACATGTGCATCCATATGTTCATTGCAGCATTACTTACAATAACCAAGATATGGTGGCAACCTGGGTATCCATCAATGGGTGAATGGAAGAGATATATATGGAAGAGATAATATATATATATATATATATATATATATATATATATATATATATATATATATATATAAAATGGAATATTATTTAGACATAAAATTTAAAAAATAAAATAAAATCTGGCCATCTGCAACAAAGGATATTGTGCTGAAGGGATTAAGTCAGGCAGAGAAAATCAAATGCTGCATGATTACACTTACATGTGGAATCTAAAGAACAAAATAACAAACAAAGAGAAACAAACTCATGGATATGGGGAATATTTTGAGGGTTGCCAGATGGAGGGAGGTAAGTGGGTGGGTGTAACAGGGGAAGGGATTAAGAAGTACAACTGGTAGATATAATATTGCCATGAGGGTGTCAAGTATAGCATAAGTATTGCAATATTATTGACTGTATGGTGCCAGATGGGTGCTAGATTTGTCTGGATGATCACTTTGTAAGTTATATAAATGTCTAATCTCTATGTTATATGCCTGAAAATAATATAATATTGTATGCCAACTATAATTGAAAAATAAAATATATATATATATATATATATATATATATATATATATATATATATATATTTAGTCCCAAGATCAAAAAGGAAACAAGGAGTTGAAAACACTGAATACCAACTACACATAACAGGCATATAGAACATTTGACCCAACAACAGCAGATACATTTTCTCAAATGCAAAAGAAATTCTCTATGATAGACCATATATTAGGCAATACAACAAGTCCCAATAAATTTAAAAGGTCTGAAATCATATAAAGTGTCTCTTCCAACTACAATGGAAAGAAGTGATATATCAATAATAGAAATATTAGAAAATGTCCAAAATGGAGTGATTAAACAATACACTATTTAAACAACAAATGCACCATGGAAGGAATCATAAGTCTAATTAGAAAATACTTAGAGATGAATGAAAATGAAAATGCAACACACCAAATCTTATGGTGTGCAGCAAATACACTGCTCAGAGGGAATTTAGAGCTATTAAATGCCTATGTTAAAAAAGAAAAAAAGAATCAATAATCTAAGTTGCACCTTAAGAAGAGAAAGAAGAGCCAACTAACTAAATCCAAACCTAGCAGAAAACAAAAAAAAATTAAACAGTGGAGTGACAAAATAGGAGGTTGAGAGAAATAAATGTGAGGCTTGTTTCTAAAATGGTGGCTCTCTACTCTGTCCCTGCCAGTGTAATGAGGGATAAGAAAAAAGTTAAAATATATTTGTTTAGAGGACCTAAGGGCAGAGGAGGCCTCTCTCTTACTTTCTTGTCGTGCTAACCGATGCTCAGCATTGCATGGGCCTCATTGAGCTTTGTGACTCTGTACCATGTCTAGCTTTAGTGGCCCGAGACAGACCACAAATAATTAGGGCACTCGCCATGGAATATGAAGCAATAACAGAATTCGTATTGCTATAAAAAGTAAATATATATTTAGATAAGAGATTTGTAATCAAGCAAAGAGAAAACCATGGCGTTATGTAAGATTCACTAGAAAAATAAAGAGAGTAAAAGGGGATTCCAGGAGGTCGATGATGCCATAGCTTGACACTTTGTGAATCACTGTTTCTTGGAGCGGGAACATGAAGTGAGTCAGATCATATTTGTTACAGGTGGAGTCAAAACAGAGTCATGGAGAAATCAAGATCACATATAGGGAACGCAATTTTTAGAAAATTACTTTTTAGTATATATCTTTCACATAACTGAAAGGGATTGTCAGTGTATGTTCTCATCCCATTATCTAAGATTGCAGCAGTTCGACTCTTCCTGTTTAGATAACATTTCAGACTCTCAGCTCCTTGCTTTCCAGCTCATATTACTGCTGTAGTTGAAGGTCCAGTATGAGAAGACCTGGAAAAGGAGGACGTTGGTTTATCTCTTACTTACCATGTAAGGAATGTGAATATGCAAACTTGAGATCAGAACTGGGAGGTTGGCTGAGCAGGAGGTTTTGGTGGGTATGGGATATATGGGGTGTGTGAATGCAGGAGCATAAGTTGAGAGGCTGATATAGATAATAGACCTAGAATAAACCATTGTCTCTTTGCTCTTTCACAACCTTCTTTGAGTAAAACATGACCCAACTGAAATAATGTCAAATAAACATATATTTAACAAATAACTTCTCAAAGAGGTTCCATTTTACTTATTCAGGAATGCATGCATTTTGGTATAAAGCAAGAATTATGCGCATGTTTGTGGGTGTTCATATATATATATATATATATAACAGAACATCAAAGTGCTTAATTTTTAACCCTATATCTGTATATTTTAGCACTGTAATGTTTGATAAATGAAATTTACTCTTTAAGCACAAGTTTTTCAAGTATAAAATGAAGATATCAAGTGTGATCTTTTCTGATTTTCTAAGTATTTCATAAAATAGTTCTATATGGCATCACCTAGCAGAGTATGTGATTATATATATCTTCTCAATAAACTACAAAACTCCCTTATTGTTAAACCAATGCATATCTGGGGTGGGCAGGATGTTTCCTGCCTTTGGAGGGGGAACTTCTTCCCAAATCTTCTCTTTAGTCCAGTGTTTCTGAATCTTCACACATATTTTTAGGTTATATTCACATGCAGGCTCATAATAACCTGTGATAATATCGGCCACACTAAAGAGAGTATATTTGAGTATAACTGACATTATTATGGATATAATATTGCATCTGCTAAAAGTTATTAAGTAATTCTTATTTTTTGCCACCATATATTACAAATAACCTACCTGAAACATACCTTATAATTGATCTTTAAAGATATATTTTCCTATGGATAAAAAATAGATTTAATCTCAGAAGACAGTTCCAACAAACTGGTAAGGACTATCTGGATTTCAGTATAGATGAAGAATGGGAGATGGCACATTAGTTCTTTCAGGAGGGGTACTGTAATTGATTACCGATATCAACCATTAAGACAAAAGGAAGGGATGGCGGCTCAATGCCAGGTTATTTGCCATTTTTGTTTAATTTTGTAACATCTATTGAAGACAGTCTATCATATTGATGACTGTTTAGAATTCGTGAAAATACTATATACTTTGGAGTAGAGAGCCATATAGCAAATTTCAATTCTTTGTGTGTAATAATCTTCATAAGAAATTATAATTTTCTAAACAAAGCAGTCTAAATTTATTCCAGTATGCCATACTTCATTTCAAGTAGAAAGAATCTAAGCAGTAAGCAAGATTTTCATTCATATGCGCATAAGGAAAACTTTGCTTTGATAAGAAATACAATAGACCTTACTTTGCAGTGTTCTATAATACATAAAAAAATTTGATTAATGCATTTGCAAATGACATTGAAAGAACCTATATTATCTATATATGGGCATGAATAAAACAGTGTTAATTTGAAAAAAAGCAATATTTATGATTGAGGCTATTTATCTTCTTAAGAAATAAAGTCAAGAAAATTAATTATGTTCTCACAATGATTAAAAATAGAATTTCACTTAGATGACCTCCCTTGCTTACTCCTGAGAGAAGGATGAGCCTGTATTTGAATAGTTTAATGCACCCACTCTTCATTAGCTTGGATATCATGTAGGGAAGTCTGTCTTCTAACAAATACATATTATGTGAAGAACAAGCTATGGAACAAATACCTTTTTTTGTTCAATAAAGCATCAAAAGGTAATTTATATTTCCTAGGTACTTGAAACATTAAAAGAGGTATTATATTATATAAATAAACATTTAATACAAATTTAAAATAGTTCTTAAATAGTGGTACGTAATACTTCCAGTAAATTAGTATTAAACAGTAACTTTGTAAAAAGTATTTTATTCATAATAAAACATTTTATGGAAAAGATAAAGATATGAATAGTCCTGTACAGTTTCAAATTGTACCACATATTTTTTGTGGCCCATGAAGTTTAATAAAATCTGAATCATAACTTTCTGTATTCTTTCACATGTGAATATCCAATTTTCCCAACTCCATTTATTGAAGAGACTGTCTTTTCTCCATGGAGTATTCTTTCATGGCTCCCTTGTAAAATACAGTTGCCTATATATATGCATGGATTTATTTATGGACCCTTGATACTGCACCATTGATTTATGTGTCTATTTTTATAACATTACCATACTGTCTTCATTATTATGTTTTTGTAATATAGTTTGAAATCAGGACGTGTGGTGCCTCTGCCTTTGTTCTTCTGTCTCAGGATTGCTTTGGCTGTTTAGAATCTTCTGTGTTTTCATACAAATTTTAGGATTTTTTTTTTCTATTTCTGTGAAAAATGTCTTTGCAATTTTGATACGGATTGCATTAGATTTATAGTTGGCTTTGGAATTTATAGTATGGATATTTTAACAATATTCATTCTTCCAATCCATGAACATGAGATATAGTTTATTTCTTTGTGTCTTCTTCAATTTCTTTTCTCAGAGTCTTGTAATTTTCACTATATAGATCTTTTACTTCCTTGATTAATTTTGTTTGTATTTTATTGTTTTTGATGTTATTTGGAGTGGGATAATTTCTTTATTTCTTTTTTATTTGTTTTCATTATAGAAATGCAATTCATTTCTATATGTTGATTTTATTGAACTTATTTAAATAAAGTTATTGTGACTTTATTAAATCTGTTGTTTAGTTTGAACAGTTCTTTTGGTTGGGTCTTTAGAATATTCTATATAAGATTATATCATCTGTAAATAATGGCAACTTTACATTTTGAATTGTATGCCGTTTTTTATTTTTAATGTACTTTCTTATTTGGATGTCTTTTATTTTATTATCTTGTTTGATTGCTATAGCTGGGACTTCCTGTACTATGTTGAATAAGTGTAGTGAGTGGGTACCCTTGTCTGGTTTATGATCTTAGAGGAAAACCTTTCAGTCTTTCACTATTGAGTATGATGTTAGCTATAGGCTTGTCATATACATATGGACTTTAATATATTGGAGTATGTTCTTTCTATATCCAATTTGTTTAGGTTTTTTTTTTTTTGTCATAAATGGAAGCTTTATTGTATTTTGTCAAATGTTTTTTTTTGTATCTATTGAGATGATCATATGATTTTTATCTTTCTATCAATGCAGTATGTCACATTTATTGATTTGCATATGTTGAATAACCCTTATTTCCAGGGATAAAAAATTGTAATATTTAAATAGAGGAAATGACAGGAGCAAGGTTCCATGATGAGTTGTATGGGATTTGCTTAGGAGAGCAAAATAATTCATTTTCAAAGTCACTTAAGGCTCTCAAGGCCCACCACACACATCTCTTCCCACGTCTTTGTTCAGGAATGATCTCTTGGTAGCTTCTTAAGTTTGAAAATGATGGGAATACTAACACCACAGAAATCCTCAGACTTTATAAATCGGTGTTTCCCTTTCCACTCATTCAAACTGAAAATTGATTTAGCTGCCTACTACTGAGTCAGACAGTTTGTTTTAACTCCTGTCTTCTACTACCTCCCAACAACAGTATGATCTTGGATATTTTTAACCTCTATGCCTTTGAGTTTGGGGAATAATAGTAAAAAACAGTTACCTTTTTGTTTTGTTATGATTATTATATGAGATAACAAAATAAAGCACCAAGAACACTGACTATTACCTAGTGGATGCTTGATAAATGTATGCTAATAAAACATTTATTATTATTTTGCTTGAAGATTTTCAGAAATTGACATATTATACTGTAAGATAAGGCAATTGAAGAGCAACATAGTGTAAGAAGATTAACATGGCTCAGGTGTGAAAGGTCCATTAGTGCTTATAGGAACCCAGGGTTGAACAGTTCAGCAATCCACGTGTAACATAGCCAAGAATCTGGGTATTCTGAGCAGCATTGAAGAATAGCCATGTTTTGCAAAAATTCCATCATTTATTTTCAAAAAGCTAAAATGGTTTATTTGGGGGAATATGTATATGGGTCCCAGGTCTGGCTGTGATCCAGGCGCATGGCTAGAGATAGGGCTCTGGATTTAGAATGTTACATTAACGTAGTAGGGTGCCTGTGCCTAATTTATATAAGTATGATTGAGCTTATTATATCACGCATGAGTGAAAGAATGACACTCTTGTTCTCTGACATATATAAAGCCCATGCAGTCCCCTGGGGAGCATAAGAAGGGCAGAAGAAGTAGCGTTCTCCCCACAATAAAACTGCACTCGCTGCAATAGAAGCACGCTCCCCACAATAAAGTTGATGCTTGCCATTTCATTCTCATGTTGGTTCCTCCTAGATTCTTTCCACTGGGCGTGTCACCACTGAAACCTTCCCTTCTGGATCAGCTCGGCACTGACAATGTATTTAATAGCACATAGATTTAGTTACAGTCATAAAAAGTAAAGACCCAGGAATAAGAAGACCTGTTTTCTGAAATATTGTATAGCTCTGACTGGTCTATTAATTACATTATAAGCTGAGCTTTTCTAAAATAGAACTTAAATTGTAAAATAATATTTACAAGCCTAATTAAAAATTAAAATTCCAATAAATTATATTTTCATGAGTCTGAATAATTAACTCAGAGTCAAAAATATGTTTAGGTACTTATCAAAACTTTCAGGTTACTTAAACATGAATACAATACATTCTCTAACCTGAATAATGTTCAATGTATTTATGGGGTGTGAATATACATAAATTTACAATTAAACATGTCTCCTTAAGCCACAACAAAGAAATCTAAAGATTAAAAATTAGAAATTCAGCTTGAGTAATAGAGAAGTCTTCTTAGAATAGACAAAATTTGATGAAAACATGACAGGTAGAGAAGAGAAACAAAGCAGAGATAATGCATTATATGTTATGTCTCTGAATAATGAAGAAGCTGAGATTTAATGGAGAAAAGATTATCAAAATACAGAAAAAAATAACTGAATGACCATGTAAGTCAAGATGAAAATATCAGGAATTCATATTTAATTTAATTTTATAAATTATCTTTCTACAAGGTTAAGTAATTTTTTTATTGTTATAATTAAGTTCTTTATACAAAAGTCCCTTGTAAAAACAAAACAGAATAAAAGCAACTTGAAAAGAAGGAGCAGAGCATAATTTAAAAAAAAAAAAAGGAAAAGGAAGGCGGAAAATAACATGGGCAGAGGACTTATTGCGTCTCCTTAGCTTTTGTCTTGTTCTCATCTTTGGACTCCTAGCTCTCCTTTGCTGAAAGACCTTCTAGCTTTTCAGCCATTTTCCCATTCTTATTGCTTTTTGTCCAATCTTGCCTTGTAAAAGCCTGAGATATACTCACCACAGAATAAGCTGCTGTTCTACTGTACTTCTCCAGAGTCACCCAAATAAGCATGTAGTCACGCCTGGGACCTTGGTCATTCTGCTGGATTACATCTGATCATTCTTTATGGCCACCACTGCCAACTCCAAGTAGGCAGCTGCCCATGAGGACCTCTCAAAGCCCATTCAGTCTCTGTAGGACTCTAGTCAGATACCATGACTTGACCACCTGCCCAAGTACAGCAAGGCCAGGCCAGTGAGCATGGACTCAGGGCCTGGAAGGCCTCTCCTTCCCCAGAAAACATCCTGTGTCCCTGCTCAGTCACATCACCCTTGACAGGTCACAGCACCTGGGAGTGTTTCTGTGGCTGACAGAAAAAGCCCTGGCTTGGGACTCCAGCTAGGCACAGAGTAAGTTTGCATTAAGCAAAATCTTATAGGGGAAGTATTATCATAAAAGTCTTATTGTTATTATTTTTCTACTTGGCAATGTAAAAACATTTGATTATTGCTAACATCATCATCATTATTACATTAATTACATGGCAAGAGAGACATACTGCTTTTAGGCATATATGACACATGAGAATTACGGCATGTATTTTTGGTTTTCTTCCTTTTGAATACATCTCAAGGTCAAAAGTAGACTTTATATGTGTATATTGTTTCCTTATGAGCAATTGACACTTTATTTTGTTTTATACTTAATTTTCCCATCATGTAACTTTATTATCGGTGTTTTCCTTGAGTACATTCTTTTCGAAGAATATGGAATCTTCAAAGGTTGACAGGTGTAATTCTCATTGATGAGAAAAATAAGCACTGAAACAGATTGTCTCACAATCTTCAGAAAATCTAATAAGGAATCTGATAAAAATGGAAGAGCAGAGTTATGTTTATAAGAAAAAAAATGAAAGTGACAGGTTCATTATCACTGCTCCTTTTGACTTAAACTATGAAATTAAATAAATAACAATGCAAAATCCATTTAAAGCTCCATTTAGTTTAGCAAAAACTGGTAGTTGGTTAAAAGAGCGGATGGTGACACTGCTTGTGGAGAGCACTCTCCAAAACCTGATTGAGAGTGTTTCAGGAGGAAAAAAAGAGTCAGGCGTAGTATATGGACACCCAAATTTACATTTCGTCCTAGACAGCCATCATGCACATCTGTTCTTAGATATCAAGAAAAAAAAACACACCATAATTTCTTTAGCTTTTTTATTAGCAGACTTATCAACTGCTTTGGAGACTGAGGTGGGATATTGTAAGAAATGTGTTTGAGTTTGATGGTTTCTTAATTCACAGTAACTTCAACCAAAAAGAAATGCTAAAAACTAAAATTATAGTATGGTTTCAGAGGAAGTCTCCATCATTAGAAATTTGAAAAATATATAAGAAAATAATACTATATTTGATTCTGGAGAATAGAGAAAAACATCTGTAATTTTCATCATACATTACTTAAATGGTTCACAAAAAGCCTCTGCTATGCATATTCAGATTTTTATCACTAAATTTGATCATTATATCTACAGAAAATGATTACATGATTTTGTGTTGGAATGGGTCAGCCAAATAATTTTATAATTGAGTAAACCAAGCTTCAAATAGAATTAACTATTTTCAAAGGGCATGCAGCTTATGAGAAAAAAAATGAGTATTTAAAATTTGTTAATATCAGTCTATGGCCATGCTACCCTGAACGAGCCTGATCCTGTATGATCTCGGAAGCTAAGTAGGGTGGAGCCTGGTTAGTACTTGGATAGGAGACCACTTAGGAAGACCTAGGTGCTGTAGGCATAAAAAATAATAAGTAAAAAATAATAATAATAAGGGATTGTAAGCTGACAAAGTCCTTGCAATCTGTGAGGTCAACCAAGAGTTGCTTCGCCTAAAAAATAAACAAAAATAAACAAATAAACAAATAAATAAATAAATAAATAGATCGATAGATAGGATTTGTCAGTATCAGGAAGATTTTCTATGTAATGATAATTTCTACCTGGCTTAAACAGTGGGGAAAGTTATTATCATGCATAACAAAATCTTTTGAGAGATGAGTAGAGAATTCAGCTACACAAGTCATCAAAGATCAAGATATTTTCCACATTTTTACTATGCCATCTTATGTTTGAGAGGTCGGTCTTCAGGTTGATTTCTCTCATGGTCAAAAAGATATCTGAGCTGCAGAAATTCTCTGGGGAAACTGGATTCCATGTTTCATCCACTGAAGCATAAAGAATTCTCTTTGTCAAGTACTAATGCCATAATTTTTAATCCAGTTTGGCCAATTTAAGTCACTCTATTCATCTTAGACAAAGAGGCAACCAAACCAAAGCAGAATAAGAGTAATACTAATATTATTATTATTATTATAATATATATTATTAATATTACTATTATTATTATTTAATAATATCTATCCCATTCTTTAAAACTTAATGTGACAAAAACTTGTTATTTGGTAAGCTAGTCTGTTATTTCAATTAAGGCCTATGAAAAAGTATCAATTCAGTTATGTAATCACCAACAGTTCAGTTTTTCTCCTTATTCTCTGATAGTAAAATATTTAAGTGTTTCTATATTTACTGTTTCCTATTTCCAAAAGATATGAAGATATGAAAATGTGCAGCTGCATTCTACTTTTAGTCCTTATAAAACATTTACATCATTTTTGCTTTAGGTTTAAGATTGATTCTCATGGGTTTTTTTTTTTCAAAATTTAACTGAAGTATAATAATGAATTTTTAAAAATTTAACATAATTATATCCAAATCAAAAACAGGACATTAATAGCAGCCCAACTACCAATAATTGCATTGGTTTTGGAATTGAAGCAACATTACTCACAGTGTCAGTAGGAAATTTCAAACTTCAAATATATATTGTAAGTATTTTAGATTGAAATTCAGTAAGAAAATTTATACAAACCATGACGTTGAGATACAAAAACAGTTGCATTGTGTCAATGATGAACATTTACTTTAGCAAATTCTATTCTTTATTTGATGACTTTCATTGGCATGACACCGGAATGTTGAGGATAATGATAAACAGTAAATATATTCAGTATTCTATTATCTATCTATTTATTTATGTATTTATGTATTTAGTTATTTATCTATCTATCTATCTATCTATTTAATTTATTTATGGTTCTTTTGCAAGTGTCCTTATGAAACTAAAATTCTCAATTTATAATGTTCATTGTTTATGTCAATTTTTTAATATGTAGAAATTAGACTTATACCCTCATTATCACACTAACATTTATATTGGCAATGCTGCTGTCAAATTGATACTGTAAAGCATTGTTTTTCCTGAGACCCTCTTAGAAAAGAGAATCATTAAGTCAGTTGACAATGGAGAGTTAAGGTTTATTCTAAGTATTAAATAAGTTTTTATTCTTTGTTTCACAACTATTGTTCTTCTACAATTGAAAAGATCGATAGAGTAAAAATAAATTTATTGTATTAATTTTCAAAGTTTAAGTATTCAAAAATTATATTAAATGACTTTTTGTCTGGTTTGTTACTTTTATCTCTTCATGTATTGGATTCTCCATAGAAGAATGCCAAAAAGTTACATTTTGTTTTCAAATAATAGCAATGCAAAGGTTCAAATAATCAGCCATTTGGTTTAGTAAACAAAATCAACCCAATTTTTGACTAATTTTTTTCTTCTTTAAACTTAGCAATAACCCAATTTAAATGACATCTGTATGTAACATGGTTTGGATTTTCTAATCAAAGTCGTTATTCTATAGCCCTCTAAAGATGACTTTAAGGCATTGTTGGTAATCTTGGTTGGTGTAAACATATTTGTTTAAAGTTATCAGACTATTCAGGAATCTCTACAAATCATATCAGTACTTGTTACTAACTAAATTAGAATACTGATTTTAATAGCTTTTAGATGAAAAGTTAAAACTGTTAAATTGTTTTTTAAAATGGTATTTACAAACTTGTTTGCTTAAAATTTCTTAGCATGAACTGTTATATAAGGTAATGTTTAAATGTTAATGTAAATGTACAATAAAATTCTATAAATATTAATTATGCATCTTCTATGTTCTGGCTTTGTTCTAAGAGTTTTACATGTTTTATCTCTTTTCATTTACAAATAGATGGAGCTGTTACTGGGAATAAAATGTGTGTATAGATAGATAATGTATATATAATACATCCATGTCCATATACACATTTATATGTATTCTGTGTATACATATGTATGTGTCTTCTGTTCTATGCAGCTAAAAAGTACATTTTAGAGAAAAAATACTACTAAAATCTTACTGAATTACAAATACAAGTAGGTTAAAGTACAGATATAGACAAGTATAGGTCAAAGATTTGAGATGTGAGATGGTAAAAGGGAAGGTAAAACTATAACCCACCTTAGCATTGGAAGTGTTACTTAGGAGAACTTTTAAACATGTATATCCAAATAAGATATTTAACCTGAATAATTTTACAAAAACAAATCTGCTATATGTGCAAGGTTTTTAAAGAGTTTCTAGTGTGCCCCCAGATCTGTCTTTTGCTTCCACAGTGTTTGGGTGGAACGGACCCAGGACGCTTCTTATTCTAGCCTCCGAGCACCTTCCAACCTTTTTCCCAGTTGCAACCTTCAGAACCTTCTTAGCCATCCTTGGTCTCTGAGCCCAGCCAATAATGTGTTTTGAGCTTAATTTCTTATTTCCGAACAACAGGAACTCTCAAATCTGTCAGAATTATTCTACTGAGGTGGAGACCATGTCAACTGCCTGGTGGTCGACCTGCATCTGCAAGCCTCGTACACCTACCTCTCTCTGGGCTTCTACTTCAACCATGTTGATGTGGCTCTGGAATACGTGGGCTACTTCAGAGAGCTGGCTGAGGATAAATGCAAGGGTGCTGAGCAGTCTCTTAAAGATTGAAAACCAGTGTGGCAGCTGGGCCCTTTTCCAGGACCTGCAGAAGCCTTCTCAAAATGAGTGGGGTAAAATTCAGGATGCCATAAAGCAGCATGGTCATGGAGAAGAACTTGAACCAGGCCCTTTTGGATATGCATGCCCTGTGTTCTGTCCACACAGACCCCCATCTCTGTGACTTCCTGGAGCCACTTCCTAAATGAGAAGGTGAAACTCATCAAGAAGATGGGCGACCACCTGACTAACCTCCTCAGATTGGTCGGTCCCCAGGCTGGGTTGGGCAAAAATGTCTTCAAAAGCCCTCACCCTCATGTATCACAAAGAGCCTCTGGGTCCCTTTGGCTTTTGATGGGTCCTTTTGCATCCCCTAGTGTTTGCCTTGTGCCTAAACCATCCTGAAACCAATAGGCAGCCTTCTAACCATCCTGGAGCCCAATCCCATGCCTTAGACTAAATTGAAACAGTAAGGCTTTTTGCAACCAAAAAAAAAAAAAAAAAGGAGCTTCTACATTTAAATTAAAAGATAGATTAAACAACAACTTCATTTAATTAAATTCAATTTTGTTTACTTTCCCCTAATCAGAGGACCATACCACTTTGGGTCAAGGTGAGCAAGGAAATCTACAAACTAAGGTCCTGAATAAAAAAATAAATTACTTCCAGCTAATGCTTGATAATTACCAGCAAGAGTACTGCAATATTCCTTTTTTAAAAAATTGTGGTAAGAACACTTAAAATGAGTCCATCCCATTAACAAATTTCTAAGTGTCCAATGTAACATTGTTAGCAGTACACACAAAGTTGAACAACAGATGTGTGTCATCACAGAGCCCAGGATACTAGACAATTTCAAACTGAAGGATCAGGCCAAATTGAATGAAGTCTATCCTTTAAACCCCCCTCTCTCTCTCTCTCTCTCTCTCACACACACACACACACACACACACACACACACACACACACGTGTATGCTGGCACAGATAGGCCAAGACTACAAATTTCCATTTGAAATTTATTTATCTTTGTACAGAAATCTGTACAAATTGCCATTTTAGATTGATTTATCTTTCAGGTTTTATAGTAATAAAAATGCTTTAAAATCCTTCAAAATATTGGGTTTATAGAGCAGTTAATATTTTTACTTAATTTAGATTTTTCTTGTGTTCAGTAATTCAGACACCTGTGTTCAAGGTGATAAGAAGATCTCTTAAAGTTTCAGTAAACAATTTCATATTTTATGAACTTTTTTGAAGATTTAAAAGTGTTTAAACTGATTAAAATGTTTCTGATTAAAAAGCCATTTTTACTGTTAAAAGTTTGACAATAAGCTCTGAGAGAACCCCTTCAAAATAATTGTTTTCAGTCTTTCTCACACGGGCCAATTGTCTTAGCCCCTAAAGTAATCACTAAATTATTAACAAAATACTGAAAATCTTTACCATCAAAATGAACATACATTTTATCACATGGTATAAAAGAAATATTCTATAACTTTCAGATCTACTCCTAAGATATTAAAATCTGTTTTATGTTGCAGCTATATCTAGGCATTTCAAATTACATTAAAATTAAGGCAATATTTTTGATAGTTTTGTCATATTTATTGTTCTACTAATCTGTATTACAAGAAAATGTTGGAATTTTACTGGAATTATTCAAAAGATTTAGATAAATTTTCACTTAAATTATACCTACCAATGTACATTGAAATCCATACATCTAATTTAGAAATATTTTGAGAAATTTTTGTCTATAATTATTGCTTATTTAACTGATGTATTTATCACTAAGGTCAGAGAAGACATAGTCTTGGTGCAAAAATAAAATGATAGCAGGTGTGTGTGTTGTGGTAGAATGTTTCTTTCCACTCAGTGAGCCTCTCAGAACCCCCAAATTTCCCATCTTTAAGAAAAGTAAGTGAAAGTAAGAGGTAAAATCAAAATCTGTTTAGCTCTATTTGCTCAGAATTGAGGATGAAATATAAAGCTGACATAAATATATAAAATGTTCATTTATTCTCCTTTTTTTTTTTTTTTTACTGTAGAACTAGTTCAATTATAAATCAATATTAGAGAGTGGCTTAGGAACCATTCTACAGCATTCCAATTTTTTTAATGATTCAGATTCAATTTTACACAAAATTCTCTTGATAATATTTCTTTTTTCCTGGTTCCTCATCACATTTCTGACCTCCAAATTTATGTTCTTCTTTTCCATTTACCCCTAAGTAAAATACCATTATTATGCTGATGCCTCCCAAATGTGTATTTCTTCTCCCTAACTACTCCTGAACTCCATTTCTATCTATCTCACTCTATAGTAGACATCTATTCCCAATTCTCTTCCCCTAAATGTATTCCTTACTCTAACCAGTCACAATAAATGGAAATCCATTATTTCTATGATTAGAATAAGAACCTTAGAAAGTATTGACTTCTCTCATTTTCTCATCCAAATCAATCTGCAAATCTTCCTGAACCGAACTTCAGCATCTGTCTAGAATTTAGCTACTTTCCAGAACCAACACCGCTCATATCATTTCTCTTCTGCATTGTTCCAATAGCTTGCTAACATGTCTCTACATGTTATCTTGCATCTGCTCTCCACCAAGCAATAAAGTGATGCTGCTAAACCATAAATCAGACTCTTCTGCTTACCGTGGTGTCCTTATATTTTATCTGCTTGAAATCTGAAATCTAATGGAATAATATTATAGCATTTTTATATACTATCTATGATCTCTACTATCCTGAAAAGAGATCAATATAATGACCAAGATTAACTAAACACATTTTTATAAACGTATGTCCAAATCTTCCTAATTAATGGCTTGGAAAGGAGTGACTTTCAAAGTTCTTAAATAGCTAATGAGAAAGAAGTATGTGTTTTTACATATCTTTGTTAGTTGTATTGTCGCTTTTATGACACTGAGTGAAGAGCATAATACTTTACCTCAGTTAATAAGTTTTAATATTCTGAATTTGTATTACTTTACTTGATACCTGAAATTTAATTTTTAATAAATAAAATATTAGAAGTTTTAATGTCAGAATATTGGAGTGCTGTTATTGTTTAATGTAGATTTGTTGTTTCTTTTTTTTAAAGTCTGTATTCAATTTTGATATTAATGGCTGAGTATGCATGCTTAAGTATAATGACAAGAGGATGGTTGCATTAGCTAAAAGAAAAAAAAAACAGAGATACGGTATAATTGTGCAAGACATTACCACAGCTCACCAGTATCTCCGATACCTTCCTTATTCCATGCATGAGAACGATTACAAAGTCCTATGTCCTCAAAGTTAGTTGTGGTCATGAGACACACATAAGTAAGGCAGAGAAATGATGTCTTTAATTACATGTGAAAGTACTTAAGGGCCAGTAGTGATTCTCTATGTGTTCTCCTCTCCTTGCTTCCATCTTCAGAGATATTCCAGACCAGGAAGTCACTGAGCGAGAATGAGCAGTGACCCCTTTAATATGTAGTAAGCGTGTAGTTGCTTTATGATACTGAAATTTGGGGGTTTTACTTTAAAATTTTTTTTTGTATTTTTGATATGGAATAGCTTAGACTATCTTAAGGAATATACATCAAAAACTGCTGAAAGATTTAATAGTAAAGCCCATAATCGGAAAGTCCAGCATTCATATATAAAGCTTTTAAATAACTATGTTGCTTTCTATCCTAAATATGAACAAACAGCAAAGTATCACCATGCTTCTAAGAACAGCTTTTAAGATGAAAATATAGAATTTAAAACAAAAATACAGCAACTTGCAGAATTGAAAACTCTGAAGAGTAATGAAAACTAAAAGGTAAAAGAAAACTCCCCAAATAATATTTTCAATAAAAATGGAATGGGGTACTGTCGAATCATGCACTGTACAGAGAAATAAATTAACAAAAAAAGCTTTTGCATTGTAAAAATAAGATGGCAAAAACAAAAGCCTCAGTAAAAGTCTTGGCTAATAAAATTAATTATCTTCAGTGGGGGGAGCGGGGGAAGAAGCAAAAAATACATTGACATTAAGTAGGAGGGGAAAAACCCCTAGTATAAGTCTGGGGTTGTGCAATTTCAAAATAATTGAGGTCTCTGAAACAGGAAAGAAAGAGAAAATGATTAGAAAAAGTATCAAAAATACTTTTCAAAATTTAAGACTTGAGTTCCAGATGAGTACTTGGCACAATGCATAAAATTTGACCCAATCAATGTAGAATATCACAAAATAAATTTTAAGTGAATAGATCAGAAAATGTCTCTCTGAAATGGCAGACTCTGTTCTTCATTTTTAGGAATTTTCCCCCCAATTTTCTAACTATACCACTTAATCCCATTCTCCTCCTATATATATTAAAATTTCATATATATTTAAAAGACATTCTCAAAGATACCTAACTTTGGTAATAAACTGAGATCTCAATTAAGGTGTGAATGTTATAATATGTCTGTGGTCATGGGGAAGTGTTATACTATTCAAATCCATACCCATGGCTGGGGGAAATGAAAGTTTTAATATATATATATATATATATAGAGAGAGAGAGAGAGAGAGAGAGAGAGAGAGAGAATGAGCAGTTTCATTTCATATATCATAGCCTGAATTAGAATGTATACTTAAAGAAAAGTAAACAAGAATTCTTTGTGACTGGTAAAGGAACTGTTACTTATGCCATTATTTATAAATGTATATAATCATAAGACATACCTAGAATATGTATGTCTACATTTGTCATATTAAAGGAATCATTCGTTTAACATAATTTCATTAAGCATGATTTGTTATTGGTATTATTATATTTATTATCACATTTAAATATTATATTTAATATATAAAGCATTATATATACCATATATACTTATAATCTGCACAGCACACAATTAAAGTCACCAATTCATATAGTCATAACTAAATATTCTCTACCCTAGAAAATGAATTGAAGTTTTCTTATTAAGGTAGATATTACTGTCACCTCAACTATCATTCATTATTTGAAGTTTTAAAGAAAGTACTAAATCTTTGTATTATCCTTTAAATAAAAGAGTTAATCTTGCATCAGAAAGAGGTGACAGTTTAAAAATGAATTAAAATTGGATTGAATATTCTATTCCTTTTCAGTAATAGAATTACTGAAAACATTACTAATTTTAAAAAAAAGTAATATTATGAACAGTAATAGAATTACTGAAAACATTACCTATTTTTAAAAAATGTAATATTATGAACAGTAATAAAAAGACTATGATCGTAAATCTGATATCTCTGGAAAACTATAAAGTTCTTTCATGTTTCTAAAAATACAATAAATAGTAGTAATTTTCTTAATGTGTTACCTAACTTAGAATTTCATAATCTATATCTACATAGGGTACTGAGGTCCTGTTACATCATTTTTCCTTATACATTTGATATGAAGAAAATCTGTCTTCAGTAATATCCAAGGGTCATTAGTGGTTTTATCTCACAGATGCCAGAATAAATCCATCTTCTGCTGGTTTTACAAATTGTTTAGATTCACAAATTGTCAATGATAAGATACTAAGAAAACAACCATTTTTTTCTCTATTTATTCTAGTTTTGCTATTTTAAAAGTGCGTACATAAAAGATCTGATGTAAAGGCTTTCTGGAAGGTCAAAAAAAGAAATGACTCTATAATAAAAATGAATAAATTATTTCAAGTTAAACAACAGCAAAGATTAAAGGACAACTTAAGTCAACAGTGAGCTCACAGAAGAAATACAAAAAGACTAAGAAGAAAATGAAAATTTGCTTAACTTCAATAGATGTCAGGGAAAAAAAAATAAACAATCTTTTATTTTCCTAATCAGAGAGGCAAAATATTTGAATAATTTAAAGCCAGTTGTTTTCTACATGAGTGGACAAGAACACTCAAACATTTGAGGAGAAAGGACTTGTGTTAATTTTTATTGGTTGGCAAGTTGTCATTTCTTAGTTAAGATGTACACTCTTTGATTTTAAACTTCAACTTCCATGAATCGATATTTACAAAATATAGCATCTAAACATGATCTTCTGAAACTATATTTTAATGTTCAATGGTTGAGGAACAATTAAATAAATGTATCATATTGAAAGTTATGATTCAGTGATTAAAGGCACAGGGCTTAAAGATTACCTCTTCATCCATCCATCCATCCATCCAATCTATCTATCTAGCTAGCTAGCTAGCTATCATCTATCTATTCATCCATCATTTATCATCATCTATCTATCATCATCTATTTATCATCTATCTATGCTTTAATAGAAATATATTTAGATAACTTAAGGAAAAAAAACACAATTTGCTGGAGAATATGAACAGTACTTAGCACTGAAAAATGAACTAATCAACATTATATTTATGAGAAAAATAGGAATAAAAAGAATTAAAAAGAATCACACACACAAAAACATTTAAAACGGTTATATCCAGGATGCTGCAGTGGGTTGGGGTACAGGTGGAAATATTCATTTTGTGCCTAAAAACAGATCCTTGGCATAAAGCAACCAAAGTGTCCTATGATAGATGATTGTCTAAAGAAGCTGTGGCACACATATACAAGAGAATATTACTCAGCCATAAGAAGAGATGAAATACTATTATTTGCAACAACATGGATGGACCTCGAGATAATCATGCTAAGCAAAATAAGCCAGATAGAAAAAGTTGAAAATCACATGATATCACTTATATGTGAGATATAAACCTAAAAGCAACAAATGAACAGGACAAACAGAGACTCAGGGACATGGACAATGGACTAGTGGCTACCAGAGGGGAGGGGCTGGAGGAGGAGGGTAAAGGGGGTCAAATATATTGTAGTTGAAGGAAACTGGACTTTGGGTAGTAATCACACAATAGAATATATAGATGTCAAATTATAATGTACACCTGAAAATTATATAATTGTATTAACCAATGTTACCCTGATAAACAATTTAAAAATTAAATTAAATTAAATAATAAAAAAATTAATACCCCATTAACAGCTTTATTAATGAAAGGAAATGTATTTTAAGAGAGCTTTGTACTGGTACCCAATTGCACTGATAAACTGTTTTCAGAGTTTGATGGGAATTAGTTGCAAATAAATAGTGACATTTAAACAAGCAAATAAACAAATAAATACAAATAAAAATAAAAACAGATCCTTGAGTCAAAGAGAGAAGTTCAAAGAAAAAGTCTAAGAAGCTAAGTTAAGCATGTTGCTTAGGTGAAGTCCATCGCTCTAACTGTTGTTTGAAGCTTATTTAATTTTAGTCTTGCTTATTTTCACCAAGTATATGTTAATAAAAGTTAAATTTTTCAGATATTATTTCTCACTTATCCTTCCTAACTTATTTAGAAATGTGAAAATCTATTACTGAGATAGAATGGTAGAACGTGTATTGGATAGATAATTACCAGTCTATATAGATTACTCATCTCACCCATCTAAGTCTCAGAATTGAGCCAGTTACCTAAGCTAAACAACTTGGACTCTCATCTTTTCCCATAACAACTCTAATTCATCAGCAAAAAAGTCTAAAATACTTTAAAAATATATCTCAAATGCAAGAATTTCTCATCTTTTCCACTGCTACAACTCTAGTCAGTCACCAGCACATGCCACTTGGTTTTTATAACAGCTTACAGATCAACGCCTTTGTTGTTCCTCAAGGATGTAATGCATGCTGCAAGATTAAGCCCGTGATTTTAGCTCATTCTCTCAACTAAGTACTGCACAGTGAAAAACAGCAGGTCTGGGCATCCCTCTCAGTTTCAATTCAGATGTGGAGAGGTCTTTAATATCAAAGATTTTCTTTGACTTCTCTTTTATCATTAGATGATTTGTTTCCAAATTAGGGAATATTCAAATTCATACAATTTTCTTTGTTCATATTCTTTTAACAGTATTTTTCTTCAGTGTAGTCATCAAGCAGAACCATGTGATTATGGTGGAACAAAATTTTTCATCTCTTTCTTGGCTTCTATTTTTTAAAATTGATCATACTAATGTACTCTGCCTTCTTTTGCTCTTCCAAACAAAATTTTGGAGAATGTAGCTAGAGTTTGACACACATATGGCTGCTTAGGTGTTGGCACTATACACACACAGAGACAGACAGACACATACACATATGCATAATGCTTATCTAGGTTTATTATAGGTAGAATATATATGTTTATGTTTATTATACATATTACATATGTGATATATAAGCATATGTATATTCCTTTTTTTTTTTCAATTTATTAGGTGAGGGTTCTGTTAAGAGTGTGAAGTATAGCTAAAGACTGCTCTTTTTAAATCAGAAATCCTTTCTAAATTGGATTTTTGTATTTTTTAAGTTTCCATTTTTACATTGTAGATCCATGAGGAAAGTAACCAGAACACCACTAGATATCAGGATTCCTAATAAATGCCAAATAAACACTCCTTAAACATTTTTGACCAAGGAAAGATAAAAAAAAAAAAAAAAAAAAAAAAAAAAAAAAAAAAAAAAAAGATTTCTTGTTCTTTGTAATTATTACTGAAAAATTCTGTGATAAATAATTCAAGCTAATTTCTATGATCCTCCCCACTTCCTTCAAAATGTCATAAACATGGATATTTATTTATTTATTTATTTATTTGTTTATTTATTTATTTTATTAGCTAGCTGCTGGGATAAAAGTTTTGACAAGACTTTGATAATGCGTTTAAAATTTAATCCATGCAAATTACATGTACTGTTTCAATCTCAAGTATTATAATCAATGTTCAAGATACTAGCTTGCACATAAGAGGGTCACCAATAAATTTATGAATATATCTAGGATGGCTTCCCAGATAGTACTAGGCCAGCAAAATAGTAAATATATATATAATTTTTTAAAATGCTGAAAACAATAGCAGCAGCAAGATGTGATTATGATCAATTAAGGCTTATTCTTTTCCAGGAGCTATACGAGGTGATTTTAATATATTATTTAATTTGCAGCTGATGAGAAGCATATAAGTAATATTATTCCTATTTTAAAATTAAAAACTTAAGGCTCAGCATATCTAAATAAAATATGTACTCAATTTTAAGACAATACTTTTTCTTTTTCAAAATGATCTCTCAGAAAACCATATATTCTGTTTCTTACTAAATCTTATATTATAGAGCACTCAATCATTTTATACTAAGCAAGATTTTGTGTGTTAAGCAGGAAGGAAAAAACATACAGCTTTGGATTAGTTATTTTCTTATTTTTTAGCCACGAAATTTAACAAAAAATCAATATTATTTCTAGGAATATTAAATTACTAATTTTTATTTCAATTTACAAAAATTTCTAACTATATAGAACAGGAAGCTATGCTATGGAATTACAATGTATATATTTATTGGATTAAAGTCTCACTATCCTGATATTAGACAAATACATTTTGAGACTTGAAATAAGTTTTCCAATGTCAGTGTCACATATGAATTTTAAGAGTTGTAACTTAAACAACTTCAAAGAACAGATAAAATCATGATATGTTCAGGAAAAATGAAGTGTCAGATGTGATTTCACAGGGCAGTTTGGTGGTTATAAGGATTGATCATATAGTTTTAAAATAACAAATATATTTTTAAAAAGAGGGTAAAGATTTTTATTTATGTTAAGACATGAATTTATTTAATATACAATTTGAAATAGTTATAAACATTTAAGAAATCTACAACATTAAAAGTGAAAAATGTTTGTTTGTTTTCATTGGAATGTTTTGGGCTCATCTTAATACAGAGTCTCTTTATATATGGGTAAATTTTAGGACTTATCAAAGCCACACTACAGTTTAATGTTAGACCTGAAATCCTGTCCCAGTTTGATGTCAGTGTCTGCTTCCTTGACCATTACACAAAATACCTGCCTACAGTCACTGAAAAATTAGCTAGGTCAGAGGTGCAGAAGTGTGTCTGAAGTAGAGAAAGACAATATTCAAAGGCTTTATCCTATTCCAAGTGATACAAGCATCCACATTTGGCCAATGCAGATAGTAAGCAGAGGACAAATCACATTAAGAAGTGATGTGTTGAAGAAGATATCAGATTTCAAAGGGTCTTCTAAACCATGCTACGTAAAAATAATAAGATATTGCTGAAGGACTTTCACAGGAGGCAGATATGATGAGATGTGTTTCTTAGCAGATACAGCTCCAATCAATTTCTTGTGGAGATTTAGGAGCCTTTCACCCATTTTAAATAGTCTCCTCCATCCTTGGGTAGAATATTTAATGTTTTCTAAATGTTACTCCAAACATAATAGAAATGCAACTTCACACCATGTCCTTTTGTTATCAAACATCTGGAAAACATAAGCCAATCTTTTACAGTCATTTTCCTAGACCACCAGTGTTCCTTAGAATGGCATTGCTATTATGAAATGCAATAGACAGTGTCAAAACTGAAGGCTGAGAGCTTAACCAAGAAGTTTTTACAAAAGGAGGATCTGGCCCCAGGTGGTAGCAGTAGGGAAGGAGAGAAGAGGCTGCTTTAGAAAAATAATCAGGAAATGTGGGATAGGAGTCGTACCTGATTTGAAGCCAAAGCTGAAGAAGAGGGAGGAATCAAAGATGAGAATCATATTTCTGACATCAACAACAGAATTGCAAATAGTCTCATTCATTGAAATCAGAAATACATTACAAATAGTAGATTTTTGAAGGGAGCTGTGATAGATTAAAGTTCAAACATGCTGACGTGAGTTATATATAGCACATACAGATGCGATGTTTAACAACGTTGTGCTTTTGCTGTTGTTGCTTTTCCTCTCTAGTTAGCTCTCTAACTTCAGAATTAAGTGTTCTTATCCAGAGATTATCTCTATCCAATTTTATTTCTATGCTTTTCTAAAAGGAATCAAAAATACTATGATGACAGAGTTCACAATTGAAGAACATATGTCTCTTTCTTATTAAATAGAAGCTTATGTGTCTTTAAAATGTTCTAATGATATAATCCATGAATAATTAATCAGATGTATCTCTATATCTTGTACAAGCTGAAATAATGAATGACAACAAATGCAGTTTTTGTCAACATATTAACAATGTGGTTGTAGATATCTCTGTTAAATCATCCAGGTATCATATAAATCAAGTTTTAGCTACACAGTTTTACAATAATATTGATTTACATATAAATTTTAAAGTTTTTACTTTTTTCTAAACATTTGGACTAATTTTTTCCTACAAATCAAAAACAGGAAAACAAAAATAATCTTGCACAAATATATCCTATATAAATAAGATAATGGGAGGATTATAGATTAAGGTTTATTTGCAGAATGTAGGTATAAGATGAGGCTCAAAATGTAAGCTTTTATATTGTAAAATAATTAGTGAGCAGTCCTAAATAGCTAGTCATTTTGGATTTTATCAAGTTATATAAAAATGAAAGGAGAAGAAAGTGCATTTCATTTAAAGACAGTGAGGATGAGAAAAAATATTGAAGATGGATTCAAAAAATTCAAAAAGAACAAAGCTCTGCATAATAAAACTTGCAGGAGAATCTACCTCAGCAGCTCTCACTGCTGCAGTGATATTATCTGAATTATCAAAGAAGGTAATTCAGGTGAAGCATCATCCACAAGAGATTTTAACACTGATGAATTTGTTTTGTTTTGAAACATATTCCTCTTAGAACTAAAAGTAGGGGTGTGTGTGTGTGTGTGTGTGTGGTGTGTGTGTGTGGTAATGTAACAGAGGATGATTATTCCAGATATCTGGATTTCACTGGATAACGGGACTGCACAAGAAGGAGAGGTAGAAGAGAACTACTTCAGATCAGGAGAAGGGGTGCAATGCCAAATTCCATTGCTGAGAGAAAGGCTGCATCTGGAATAAAAGTTAAAACTGTCCCAAGGATTCTAAGGACTTAAAAATAAAAAATACAGAGAGGTTTTCAATAAGATTTCTACTTTCAAACTGCTGTTCTTTCACATTGAAAAGGACTGCAAGGAACTAAATTCTCATTTCTTCACTCACACTACAAAAACTACATAATACAGATCTAGAATCTGGAGATTCTGACTTCATAAACGGTATATCTATTTTCTTATTTCCCAACCTAAAGCTTTCTGCATGTCCTTCGTCTTGACTGCCATAGCTTTAACAATACTTTTTCCTTTAAGGAACTTAGAAAGATCCTTGTAGATAAAGACCTTGCTATTTGAGGCTCAACATTGAATTTGCTGTTTAAAACAAGTATTGGTCAAGGCTCTGCCTCCTAATAATAAAACTTGGGTAAGTGACTTTATTTTTATGATTTTTTTTTGCCATTTGTAGATTATAGTTATATCAGATAAAGGATAAGTATACATTTAAAGCACTGAATAAAAGCATTTAATACATTATTAATATAATCGATTTATTTTCATAGCCACTTTTTAATTTAATATTATTGTTTTTGATTTAAAAACCCATTAAGAACTATAGAAATCAATTATTTTTTAATTTTTAAAATAAATTCAGTATTATTATTTTTTAAATAAAAAAAATTATGTCCAGAAATTCGACTTACATTAAAAACAAAATTAATTATATCTAATTAGTCATTTTCCTAATAACAGTAATAAGCTGTAAATTATGGATATGTATATTATATACTATATATATACAAAATTCATAAATATATTTATATATAATTGAAGACATTGATGAGGAATCAAAAGCAAGCAGACAAATGGAAGAAAACAAACCTTAAATAAAAACATGTTTATCAAGCAATATAACAGAGAAAACTTCCCAATTTATACAAGCAATCTTACTGGATTATGGAATCAGAATTTGCATTTGGATTTCTAGCATGGCTGCAAACTGAGGAGGTAAATCTTAGCAAGGACTGAAAAACAGAAGAGTGAACCACCAATTGTAACAAATTCATCTCAAAATCATGGCTGACTCCTTATGGTACAAAAGAAGGCTGAGACGGCACACTGCAGGAACACAACAGGAAACCATGTTAGGGAGAATAAAATTGCTGAACAGGGATGAAAGTAGCTAAACAGAACTGTATAGACTGGATTAGCAGTACAGAATCTGCTGAGTTAAAGGATTTTGGCAAAAACCTCATACTTTCATCAAAATTCCAGAAATCATGCCTTAAGGATAAGAATTATGTAATAGGATTAAGAGGTACAGTTTAAGACTAAAGACAAACTGAAATAAACTTGCCACAATAAAACCTAAAACCAACCTTACACCAGATCAAGAAATGTCACCTTTAATTGCCAGCCTGAGGAACAAAACTCATAAATTTTGGAGGCCAATAAATATCATCTAAACTAAAGCACATTGAGAGAAATTTTTAGAAAATAAAACACACCTAAGCAAATAACACTGAAACTGCTGAAAACTAAAAAAAAAAAAAGGTGCAATCTTGAAAGCAAACACATAGCTGGTTTCTTCTCTGTAACAATAAAGAAGAGAAGACAATAAAAGAGAAGCTTAAATTGTTTAAAAACCATATATTAACTTAAAATTCTCTACATAACAAAAATGCATTCAATGTTATGGCAAATAAAATCATTTTGATATAAAAGAGAGCAGAGGAAATTTGCTAGTAGTCTCACACTACTAGAAATACCAAGGGAAATCCCTCTGGATGAAACGAAGTTACACAAGAGGAAAAAGATCTCTAGGAAAGAAGGTACAATGAATCATATCACAGCTGCAGTAGATCAAAATTAATTAGCAAAAGGTGGAGTTAAAGTGCAATTGTATAAATAATTACACTAAATGTAAAATGACTAAGCACTGATAATAAAAGCAAAATTTATCAGAATGAATTAAAATGAAGAAACAGATAGCATCAATTTATCATAAGGGTGGCCCCTTCAATATAAATACA
>PUFA01001107.1:0-55977 GCA_003508835.1 Eonycteris spelaea
AGCAAGACATTTCTCAGAAATCCGTCACTGGAGCTTGTAATGGGCCTCAAAAAGAGTGTGTCGCTAGAGATACCATATACACATCGGTGTATATATATGCACATATGTACTTACACATCCGTGCATAGAGCACACGTGCACTTGCACATGTGTGCATATGTCACACGTGCACTTGCACATGCGTGCACGTGTGGCACGTACTTACACCTGTGTGCATGTGTGTGCATTGTGCTCACGTACGTTGTGCATAGGTGTGTGCATGTGCCCTTACACAGGCGTGTGTTGTGCACATGTGCGCTTACACATGTGTGTGTGAATTTGGCGCTTACACATATGTGTGTATGTGTGCGCGTGCACTTACATATATGTATATGCACATATGTACTTACACGTATGTGTATATATACATATATACTTACTCGCATGTGATATATACACATATATACTTACACATGTGTGTGAGTGTGTGTGTGTGTGTATATTATATATACACACTCACACACATATGTGTATATGGTGGATTTGAGAAGAACAAGGCCCTGTACGCACAGTTCTTGCTATAAATCCAGGCCTCTCACTCACTCTCCGTTGGGCCTGAGCTCGTCCTACTGGTCCTTTGCTGAGCATTTCATATGGAAAACTGAGCCTCAGTGAGGTGAACATTAGGGTCCCAAGTGACAGAATTAGAATTCAGACACACAGCTGTGTGACGTGTGCCCTAAATGCCTCTTTCCCACAGGCCGAGGACGCCACTCTGCCGTTTCCTCTACAGGGATGGATGCGTGCTGGGACGATGCATGGGTGGGCCAATGCAGGCCTGGGCACGCCCTGCGTTTAGACCTTGATCCTCTTTGAGAACAGAGAGTGCAGTGGGACCAGTCTGGAACTCAAGGAACCCTGTGCGACAGTGAGGCCCCAAGGATGTGCAGCCAGTGTCAGCCGTTGCCTGAAACTGCCCTCCCTGAGCCCAGCCTGGGGAAGCCTGTGCAAGTGCCATGAGCGTGACATTTCTCAGAAATCCGCCACTGACCTTGAAATGGCCGTCCAAAGAGAGTGTTTTGCCAGAGCTACCATATACACAGATGTCTATATATATATGTACATATATACATTCACAGATGTGTATATGGTGGATTTGAGAAGAACCGGCCCTGTGGCCACAGGGCTTGCTGAAATCCAGGCCTCTCCCTCCCTACCCTGGGGCCTGAGCTCCTCTTGCTCCTCCTTTGCTAGGCATTGCAGATGGAAACCTGAGCCTCAGAGCGGTGAACCCTGAGGGCACGAAGTGACAGAATCAGAATTCAGACCCACAGCAGGGAGAGGTGTGCCCTTAAGGACCTCTTTCCCCCAGGCCGAGGCTGCCACTCTGCCTTTTTCCACAAGGATGGATGCCTGCTGGGAGGATGCAAGGGTGGGCCAAAGCAGGCCTGGGCATGCCCCGGGTGGCTGACTTGTCTCCGCCTTGAGGACACAGAGGGCAGTGGGCCCCAGTCTGGACCCCCAGGATCGCTGTGTGCCGGCGAAGGCCCCTCAAGGATGTGCAGCCAGGGTCGTGCCATGCCTGGACATGCCCTTCCTGTCCCGCAAGTCGAGGGGAAGCCTGTGCTAGTGCCCCAAGTGAGACACTTCTCAGAAACCCGCCACCGGAGCTTGAAATGGCGTCATAAAAGAGTATTTTGCCAGAGCTGTCAGATACATATATGTGCATGTATATGTACATGTGTACTCACCTCTATGGATATGGTGGACTTGAGAAGAACCAGGCCCCGTGGCCACAGGTGTTGCTGAAATCCAGGCCTCTCCCTCCCTCAGCCTGGGGCCTGAGCTCCTCCTGCTGGTCCTTTGCTGAGCATTTCAGATGTAAATCCAGCCTCAGAGAGGTGAATATTAGGGGCATAAGTGACAGAATCCCATTTCAGACACACAGCTGTGTGTGGTGTTCCCTCAAGACCTCTTTCCCCCAGGCCGAGGCCCACTCTGCCTTTCGCTCCACATGGATAGATGCCCGCTGGGAGGATGGAAGGGTGGGCCAAAGCAGGCCAGGGCACGCCCTGTGTGGTAGGACATGACTCTTCCTTGAGGACGGAGAGTGCAGTGGGACCCAGTCTGACTCCAAGGAGCCCTGTGTGCCGACGAGGAGCCCTAGAAGGTGTGCAGCCAGGGTCGGCCAATACCTGAACAGGCGCTCCCTGAGGCCAGGCCACGGGGAAGCCTGCGCACGTGCAGCAAGCAAGAAATTTCTCAGAAATCCGTCACTGGAGCTTGTAATGGGCGTCCAAAAAGAGTGTATCGCTAGAGATACCATATACACATCGGTGTATATATATGCACATATGTACTTACACACCCGTGCATATGTGCACTCATGCACTTACACATGTGTGCATATGTGCGCACGTGTACTTACACTTGTGTGCATGTGTGTGCATGTGTGCTCACGTACGTGTGCATAGGTGTGTGCATGTGCCCTTACACAGGCGTGCGTATGTGCACATGTGCGCTTACACATTTGTGTGTGTGGATTTGCACTTACACATATGTGTGTATGTGTCAGCGTGTGCACTTACATTTATGTGTATATGCACATATGTACTTACACGTATGTATATATATATACATATATACTTACTCGCATGTGTATATATACACATATATACTTACACATATGTGTGTCAGTGTGTGTGTGTGTGTGTATACACACACACACACTCACTCACACACATATGTGTATATGGTGGATTTGAGAAGAACGAGGCCCTGTACGCACAGTTCTTGCTATAAATCCAGGCCTCTCACTCACTCTCCGTTGGGCCTGAGCTCGTCCTACTGGTCCTTTGCTGAGCATTTCATATGGAAAACTGAGCCTCAGTGAGGTGAACATTAGGGTCCCAAGTGACAGAATTAGAATTTAGACACACAGCTGTGTGACGTGTGCCCTAAATGACCTCTTTCCCACAGGCCGAGGACGCCACTCTGCCGTTTCCTCTACAGGGATGGATGCGTGCTGGGACGATGCATGGGATGGGCCAATGCAGGTCTGGGCACGCCCTGCGTCTTAGACCTTGATCCTCTTTGAGAACAGAGAGTGCAGTGGGACCTAGTCTGGAACTCAAGGAACCCTGTGCGACAGTGAGGGCCCCAAGGATGTGCAGCCAGTGTCAGCCGTAGCCTGAACCTGCCCTCCTTGAGCCCACGCCTCGGGGAAGCCTGTGCAAGTGCCATGAGCGAGACATTTCTCAGAAATCCGCCACTGGACCTTGAAATGGCCGTCCAAAGAGAGTGTTTTGCCAGAGCTACCATATACACAGATGTCTATATATATATATGTACATATATACATTCACAGATGTGTATATGGTGGATTTGAGAAGAACCGGGCCCTGTGGCCACAGGGCTTGCTGAAATCCAGGCCTCTCCCTCCCTACCCTGGGGCCTGAGCTCCTCTTGCTCCTCCTTTGCTAGGCATTGCAGATGGAAACCTGAGCCTCAGAGCGGTGAACCCTGAGGGCACAGAAGTGACAGAATCAGAATTCAGACCCACAGCAGGGAGAGGTGTGCCCTTAAGGACCTCTTTCCCCCAGGCCGAGGCTGCCACTCTGCCTTTTCCTCCACAAGGATGGATGCCTGCTGGGAGGATGCAAGGGTGGGCCAAAGCAGGCCTGGGCATGCCCCGGGTGGCTGACTTGTCTCCGCCTTGAGGACACAGAGGGCAGTGGGCCCCAGTCTGGACCCCCAGGATCGCTGTGTGCCGGCGAAGGCCCCTCAAGGATGTGCAGCCAGGGTCGGGCCATGCCTGGACATGCCCTTCCTGTCCCGCAAGTCGAGGGGAAGCCTGTGCTAGTGCCCCAAGTGAGACACTTCTCAGAAACCCGCCACCGGAGCTTGAAATGGGCGTCATAAAAGAGTATTTTGCCAGAGCTATCATATACATATATGTGCATGTATATGTACATGTGTACTCGCACCTCTACGGATATGGTGGACTTGAGAAGAACAGGCCCCCTGGCCACAGGTCTTGCTGAAATCCAGGCCTCTCCCTCCCTCAGCCTGGGGCCTGAGCTCCTCCTGCTGGTCCTTTGCTGAGCATTTCAGATGTAAATCCAGCCTCAGAGAGGTGAACCCTGAGGGCATAAGTGACAGAATCAGAATTCAGAGCCACAGCTGGGTGAGGTGTGCCCTTAATGATCTCTTTCCCCCAGGCTGAGGATGCCACTCTGCCTTTTCCTCCACAGGGAATCATGCCTGCTGGGAGGATGCAGGGGTGGGCCAAAGCAGGCCTAGGCACGCCCCGTGTGGCGGCCTAGACTCCTCCTTCGGGACAGAGAGTGCAGTGGGACCCAGTCTGGAACCCAAGGAGCCCTGTGTGCCGGTGAAGGCCCCTCAAGGATGTGCAGCCAGTGCGGGCTGATGCCTGAACCTGCGCTCCCTGAGCCAGGCCACGGGGAAGACTGGGCAAGTGCCGCAGGTGAGACATTTCTCAGAAATCCGCCACTGGAGCTTGAAATGGGTGTCAAAAAAGGGTGTTTTGCCAGAGCTACCATACACATATGTGCATATGTATTTACATATATACTTAGGCATATGTGTATATGGTGGATTTGTGAAGAACAAGGCCCTGTGGCCCACAGATCTTGCTGGAAATCTAGGCCTCCCCTCCCTCTCCGATGGGCCTGAGCTCCTCGTGCTGGTCCTTTGCTGAGCATTTCAGATGTAAAACTGAGCCTCAGAGAGGTGAACATTAGGGGCACAAGTGACAGAATCCCATTTCAGACACACAGCTGTGTGTGGTATTCCCTCAAGCCCTCTTTCCCCAGGCCGAGGCCGCCACTCTGCCTTTCCCTCCACAGGGATGGATGCCTGCTGGGAGGATGGAAGGGTGGGCCAAAGCAGGCCCGGGCACGCCCTGTGTGGTAGGACATGACTCTTCCTTGAGGACGGAGAGTGCAGTGGGACCCAGTCTGGACCCCAAGGAGCCCTGTGTGCCGACGAGGAGCCCTAGAAGGTGTGCAGCCAGGGTCGGCCAATACCTGAACAGGCGCTCCCTGAGGCCAGGCCACGGGGAAGCCTGCGCACGTGCAGCAAGCAAGACATTTCTCAGAAATCCGTCACTGGAGCTTGTAATCGGCCTCAAAAAGAGTGTGTCGCTAGAGATACCATATACACATCGGTGTATATATATGCACATATGTACTTACACACCCGTGCATATGTGCACATGCACTTACACATGTGTGCATATGTGCGCACGTGTTACTTACACCTGTGTGCATGTGTGTGCATGTGTGCTCACGTACATGTGCATAGGTGTGTGCATGTGCCCTTACACAGGCGTGTTTGTGCACATGTGCGCTTACAGTGTGTGTGAATTTGGGCTTACACATATGTGTGTATGTGTGCGTGTGCACTTACATATATGTATATATGCACATATGTACTTACACGTATGTGTATATATATACATATATACTTACTCGCATGTGTATATATACACATAACACTTACACATATGTGTGTAGTGTGTGTGTGTGTATATATAAATATATATCACGCACACACATATGTGTATATGGTGGATTTGAGAAGAACAAGGCCCTGTACGCACAGTTCTTGCTATAAATCCAGGCCTCTCACTCACTCTCCGTTGGGCCTGAGCTCGTCCTACTGGTCCTTTGCTGAGCATTTCATATGGAAACTGAGCCTCAGCGAGGTGAACATTAGGGTCCCAAGTGACAGAATTAGAATTCAGACACACAGCTGTGTGACGTGTGCCCTAAATGGCCTCTTTCCCACAGGCCGAGGACGCCACTCTGCCGTTTCCTCTACAGGGATGGATGCGTGCTGGGACGATGCATGGGTGGGCCAATGCAGGCCTGGGCACGCCCTGTGTTTTAGACCTTGACTCCTCTTTGAGGACAGAGAGTGCAGTGGGACCCAGTCTGGAACTCAAGGAACCCTGTGTGACAGCGAGGTCCCCTCAAGGATGTGCAGCCAGTGTCAGCCGTTGCCTGAAACTGCCCTCCCTGAGCCCAGCCCTGGGGAAGCCTGTGCAAGTGCCATGAGCGTGACATTTCTCAGAAATCCGCCACTGGACCTTGAAATGGCCGTCCAAAGAGAGTGTTTTGCCAGAGCTACCATATACACAGATGTCTATATATATATATACATATATGTACATATATACATTCACAGATGTGTATATGGTGGATTTGAGAAGAACCGGGCCCTGTGGCCACAGGGCTTGCTGAAATCCAGGCCTCTCCCTCCCTACCCTGGGGCCTGAGCTCCTCTTGCTCCTCCTTTGCTAGGCATTGCAGATGGAAACCTGAGCCTCAGAGCGGTGAACCCTGAGGGCACAGAAGTGACAGAATCAGAATTCAGACCCACAGCAGGGAGAGGTGTGCCCTTAAGGACCTCTTTCCCCCAGGCCGAGGCTGCCACTCTGCCTTTTCCTCCACAAGGATGGATGCCTGCTGGGAGGATGCAAGGGTGGGCCAAAGCAGGCCTGGGCATGCCCCGGGTGGCTGACTTGTCTCCGCCTTGAGGACACAGAGGGCAGTGGGCCCCAGTCTGGACCCCCAGGATCGCTGTGTGCCGGCGAAGGCCCCTCAAGGATGTGCAGCCAGGGTCGGGCCATGCCTGGACATGCCCTTCCTGTCCCGCAAGTCGAGGGGAAGCCTGTGCTAGTGCCCCAAGTGAGACACTTCTCAGAAACCCGCCACCGGAGCTTGAAATGGGCGTCATAAAAGAGTATTTTGCCAGAGCTATCAGATACATATATGTGCATGTATATGTACATGTGTACTCGCACCTCTACGGATATGGTGGACTTGAGAAGAACAGGCCCCCTGGCCACAGGTCTTGCTGAAATCCAGGCCTCTCCCTCCCTCAGCCTGGGGCCTGAGCTCCTCCTGCTGGTCCTTTGCTGAGCATTTCAGATGTAAATCCAGCCTCAGAGAGGTGAACCCTGAGGGCACAAGTGACAGAATCAGAATTCAGAGCCACAGCTGGGTGAGGTGTGCCCTTAATGATCTCTTTCCCCCAGGCTGAGGATGCCACTCTGCCTTTTCCTCCACAGGGAATCATGCCTGCTGGGAGGATGCAGGGGTGGGCCAAAGCAGGCCTAGGCACGCCCCGTGTGGCGGCCTAGACTCCTCCTTCGGGACAGAGAGTGCAGTGGGACCCAGTCTGGAACCCAAGGAGCCCTGTGTGCCGGTGAAGGCCCCTCAAGGATGTGCAGCCAGTGCGGGCTGATGCCTGAACCTGCGCTCCCTGAGCCAGGCCACGGGGAAGACTGGGCAAGTGCCGCAGGTGAGACATTTCTCAGAAATCCGCCACTGGAGCTTGAAATGGGTGTCAAAAAAGGGTGTTTTGCCAGAGCTACCATACACATATGTGCATATGTATTTACATATATACTTAGGCATATGTGTATATGGTGGATTTGTGAAGAACAAGGCCCTGTGGCCACAGATCTTGCTGGAAATCTAGGCCTCCCCTCCCTCTCCGATGGGCCTGAGCTCCTCGTGCTGGTCCTTTGCTGAGCATTTCAGATGTAAAACTGAGCCTCAGAGAGGTGAACATTAGGGGCACAAGTGACAGAATCCCATTTCAGACACACAGCTGTGTGCGGTATTCCCTCAAGCCCTCTTTCCCCAGGCCGAGGCCGCCATCTCCCTTTCCCTCCACAGGGATGGATGCCTGCTGGGAGGATGGAAGGGTGGGCCAAAGCAGGCCCGGGCACGCCCTGTGTGGTAGGACATGACTCTTCCTTGAGGACGGAGAGTGCAGTGGGACCCAGTCTGGACCCCAAGGAGCCCTGTGTGCCGACGATCACCCCTGAAGGTGTGCAGCCAGGGTCGGCCAATACCTGAACAAGGCGCTCCCTGAGGCCAGGCCACGGGGAAGCCTGCGCACGTGCAGCAAGCAAGACATTTCTCAGAAATCCGTCACTGGAGCTTGTATTGGGCGTCCAAAAGAGGTGTATCGCTAGAGATACCATATACACATCAGTGTATATATATGCACATATGTACTTACACATCCGTGCATAAGAGCACACGTGTACTTGCACATCCGTGCATATGCTCACACGTGCACGTACACATGTGTGCACGTGTGGACACGTGTACTTACACCTGTGTGCATGTGTGTGCATGTGCTCCGTACGTTTGCATAGGTGTGTGCATGTGCCCTTACACAGGCGTGCGTATGTGCACATGTGCGCTCACACATGTGTGTGTGAATTTGCGCTTACACATATGTGTGTATGTGTGCGCACGTGCACTTACATATATGTGTATATGCACATATGTACTTACACGTATGTGTATATAACATATATACTTACTCGCATGTGTATATATACACATATATACTTACACATATGTGTGTGAGTGTGTGTGTGTGTATATATATATATAACACTCACACACATATGTGTATATGGTGGATTTGAGAAGAACGAGGCCCTGTACGCACAGTTCTTGCTATAAATCCAGGCCTCTCACTCACTCTCCGTTGGGCCTGAGCTCGTCCTACTGGTCCTTTGCTGAGCATTTCATATGGAAAACTGAGCCTCAGTGAGGTGAACATTAGGGTCCCAGTGACAGAATTAGAATTCAGACACACAGCTGTGTGTGACGTGTGCCCTAAATGGCCTCTTTCCCACAGGCCGAGGACGCCACTCTGCCGTTTCCTCTACAGGGATGGATGCGTGCTGGGACGATGCATGGGGGCCAATGCAGGCTGGGCACGCCCTGTGTTTTAGACCTTGACTCCTCTTTGAGAACAGAGAGTGCAGTGGGACCCAGTCTGGAACTCAAGGAACCCTTGTGACAGCGAGGTCCCCTCAAGGATGTGCAGCCAGTGTCAGCCGTTGCCTGAAACTGCCCTCCTGAGCCCAGCCCTGGAAGCCTGTGCAAGTGCCATGAGCGTGACATTTCTCAGAAATCCGCCACTGGACCTTGAAATGGCCGTCCAAAGAGAGTGTTTTGCCAGAGCTACCATATACACAGATGTCTATATATATATATATATGTACATATATACATTCACAGATGTGTATATGGTGGATTTGAGAAGAACCGAGCCCTGTGGCCACAGGGCTTGCTGAAATCCAGGCCTCTCCCTCCCTACCCTGGGGCCTGAGCTCCTCTTGCTCCTCCTTTGCTAGGCATTGCAGATGGAAACCTGAGCCTCAGAGCGGTGAACCCTGAGGGCACAGAAGTGACAGAATCAGAATTCAGACCCACAGCAGGGAGAGGTGTGCCCTTAAGGATCTTTACCCCTGGCCGAGGCTGCCACTCTGCCTTTTCCTCCACAGGGATGGATGCCTGCTGGGAGGATGCAAGGGTGGGCCAAAGCAGGCCTGGGCATGCCCCGGGTGGCTGACTTGTCTCCGCCTTGAGGACACAGAGGGCAGTGGGCCCCAGTCTGGACCCCCAGGATCGCTGTGTGCCGGCGAAGGCCCCTCAAGGATGTGCAGCCAGGGTCGTGCCATGCCTGGACATGCCCTTCCTGTCCCGCAAGTCGAGGGGAAGCCTGTGCTAGTGCCCCAAGTGAGACACTTCTCAGAAACCCGCCACCGGAGCTTGAAATGGGCGTCATAAAAGAGTATTTTGCCAAGCTGTCATATACATATATGTGCATGTATATGTACATGTGTACTCACACCTCTACGGATATGGTGGACTTGAGAAGAACAGGCCCCTGGCCACAGGTCTTGCTGAAATCCAGGCCTCTCCCTCCCTCAGCCTGGGGCCTGAGCTCCTCCTGCTGGTCCTTTGCTGAGCATTTCAGATGTAAATCCAGCCTCAGAGAGGTGAAATATTAGGGGCATAAGTGACAGAATCCCATTTCAGACACACAGGCTGTGTGTGGTGTTCCCTCAAGCCCTCTTTCCCCAGGCCGAGGCCGCCACTCTGCCTTTCGCTCCACATTGGAGAGATGCCCGCTGGAGGATGGAAGGGTGGGCCAAAGCAGGCAGGGCACGCCCTGTGTGGTAGGACATGACTCTTCCTTGAGGACGGAGAGTGCAGTGGGACCCAGTCTGGACTCCAAGGAGCCCTGTGTGCCGACGAGGAGCCCTAGAAGGTGTGCAGCCAGGGTCGGCCAATACCTGAACAGGCGCTCCCTGAGGCAGGCCACGGGGAGAGCCTGCGCACGTGCAGCAAGCAAGACATTTCTCAGAAATCCGTCACTGGAGCTTGTAATGGGCGTCCAAAAAGAGTGTATCGCTAGAGATACCATATACACATCGGTGTATATATATGCACATATGTACTTACACACCCGTGCATATGTGCACTCATGCACTTACACAGTGTGCATATGTGCGCACATGTACTTACACTTGTGTGCATGTGTGTGCATTGTGTGCTCACGTACGTGTGCATAGGTGTGTGCAATGTGCCCTTACACAGGCGTGCATGTGCACATGTGCGCTTACACATGTGTGTGTGGATTTGCTTACACATATGTGTGTATGTGTCGCGTGTGCACTTACATTATGTGTATATGCACATATGTACTTACACGTATGTATATATATACATATATACTTACTCGCATGTGTATATATACACATAACACTTACACATATGTGCATGTGTGTTGTATATATAAATATATCACGCACACACATATGTGTATATGGTGGATTTGAGAAGAACAAGGCCCTGTACGCACAGTTCTTGCTATAAATCCAGGCCTCTCACTCACTCTCCGTTGGGCCTGAGCTCGTCCTACTGGTCCTTTGCTGAGCATTTCATATGGAAAACTGAGCCTCAGCGAGGTGAACATTAGGGTCCCAAGTGACAGAATTAGAATTCAGACACACAGCTGTGTGACGTGTGCCCTAAATGGCCTCTTTCCCACAGGCCGAGGACGCCACTCTGCCGTTTCCTCTACAGGGATGGATGCGTGCTGGACGATGCATGGGTGGGCCAATGCAGGCCTGGGCACGCCCTGTGTTTTAGACCTTGACTCCTCTTTGAGGACAGAGAGTGCAGTGGGACCCAGTCTGGAACTCAAGGAACCCTGTGTGACAGCGAGGTCCCCTCAAGGATGTGCAGCCAGTGTCAGCCGTTGCCTGAAACTGCCCTCCCTGAGCCCAGCCCTGGGGAAGCCTGTGCAAGTGCCATGAGCGTGACATTTCTCAGAAATCCGCCACTGGACCTTGAAATGGCCGTCCAAAGAGAGTGTTTTGCCAGAGCTACCATATACACAGATGTCTATATATATATATATGTACATATATACATTCACAGATGTGTATATGGTGGATTTGAGAAGAACCGGGCCCTGTGGCCACAGGGCTTGCTGAAATCCAGGCCTCTCCCTCCCTACCCTGGGGCCTGAGCTCCTCTTGCTCCTCCTTTGCTAGGCATTGCAGATGGAAACCTGAGCCTCAGAGCGGTGAACCCTGAGGGCACAGAAGTGACAGAATCAGAATTCAGACCCACAGCAGGGAGAGGTGTGCCCTTAAGGACCTCTTTCCCCCAGGCCGAGGCTGCCACTCTGCCTTTTCCTCCACAAGGATGGATGCCTGCTGGGAGGATGCAAGGGTGGGCCAAAGCAGGCCTGGGCATGCCCCGGGTGGCTGACTTGTCTCCGCCTTGAGGACACAGAGGGCAGTGGGCCCCAGTCTGGACCCCCAGGATCGCTGTGTGCCGGCGAAGGCCCCTCAAGGATGTGCAGCCAGGGTCGGCCATGCCTGGACATGCCCTTCCTGTCCCGCAAGTCGAGGGGAAGCCTGTGCTAGTGCCCCAAGTGAGACACTTCTCAGAAACCCGCCACCGGAGCTTGAAATGGGCGTCATAAAAGAGTATTTTGCCAGAGCTATCATATACATATATGTGCATGTATATGTACATGTGTACTCGCACCTCTACGGATATGGTGGACTTGAGAAGAACAGGCCCCCTGGCCACAGGTCTTGCTGAAATCCAGGCCTCTCCCTCCCTCAGCCTGGGCCTGAGCTCCTCCTGCTGGTCCTTTGCTGAGCATTTCAGATGTAAATCCAGCCTCAGAGAGGTGAACCCTGAGGGCACAAGTGACAGAATCAGAATTCAGAGCCACAGCTGGGTGAGGTGTGCCCTTAATGATCTCTTTCCCCCAGGCTGAGGATGCCACTCTGCCTTTTCCTCCACAGGGAATCATGCCTGCTGGGAGGATGCAGGGGTGGGCCAAAGCAGGCCTAGGCACGCCCCGTGTGGCGGCCTAGACTCCTCCTTCGGGACAGAGAGTGCAGTGGGACCCAGTCTGGAACCCAAGGAGCCCTGTGTGCCGGTGAAGGCCCTCAAGGATGTGCAGCCAGTGCGGGCTGATGCCTGAACCTGCGCTCCCTGAGCCAGGCCACGGGGAAGACTGGGCAAGTGCCGCAGGTGAGACATTTCTCAGAAATCCGCCACTGGAGCTTGAAATGGGTGTCAAAAAAGGGTGTTTTGCCAGAGCTACCATACACATATGTGCATATGTATTTACATATATACTTAGGCATATGTGTATATGGTGGATTTGTGAAGAACAAGGCCCTGTGGCCCACAGATCTTGCTGGAAATCTAGGCCTCCCCTCCCTCTCCGATGGGCCTGAGCTCCTCGTGCTGGTCCTTTGCTGAGCATTTCAGATGTAAAACTGAGCCTCAGAGAGGTGAACATTAGGGGCACAAGTGACAGAATCCCATTTCAGACACACAGCTGTGTGTGGTATTCCCTCAAGCCCTCTTTCCCCCAGGCCGAGGCCGCCACTCTGCCTTTCCTCCACAGGGATGGATGCCTGCTGGGAGGATGGAAGGGTGGCCAAAGCAGGCCCGGGCACGCCCTGTGTGGTAGGACATGACTCTTCCTTGAGGACGGAGAGTGCAGTGGGACCCAGTCTGGACCCCAAGGAGCCCTGTGTGCCGACGAGGAGCCCTAGAAGGTGTGCAGCCAGGGTCGGCCAATACCTGAACAGGCGCTCCCTGAGGCCAGGCCACGGGAAGCCTGCGCACGTGCAGCAAGCAAGACATTTCTCAGAAATCCGTCACTGGAGCTTGTAATCGGCCTCAAAAAAGAGTGTGTCGCTAGAGATACCATATACACATCGGTGTATATATATGCACATATGTACTTACACACCCGTGCATAATGCGCACACATGCACTTACACATGTGTGCATAATCGTGCGCACGTGTTACTTACACTGTGTGCATGTGTGCATGTGTGCTCACGTACGTGTGCATAGGTGTGTGCATGTGCCCTTACACAGGCGTGGTGTTGTGCACATGTGCGCTTACACGTGTGTGTCTGAATTTGGGCTTACACATATGTGTGTATGTGTCGCGTGTGCACTTACATATATCTGTATATATGCACATATGTACTTACACGTATGTATATATATACATATATACTTACTCGCATGTGTATATATACACATAACACTTACACATATGTGTGTGTGTGTGTGTATGATGTATATAATACACACACTCACACACACATATGTGTATATGGTGGATTTGAGAAGAACAAGCCCTGTACGCACAGTTCTTGCTATAAATCCAGGCCTCTCACTCACTCTCCGTTGGGCCTGAGCTCGTCCTACTGGTCCTTTGCTGAGCATTTCATATGGAAAACTGAGCCTCAGTGAGGTGAACATTAGGTCCCAAGTGACAGAATTAGAATTCAGACACACAGCTGTGTGACGTGTGCCCTAAATGGCCTCTTTCCCACAGGCCGAGGACGCCACTCTGCCGTTTCCTCTACAGGGATGGATGCGCTGCTGGACGATGCATGGGTGGGCCAATGCAGGCCTGGGCACGCCCTGTGTTTTAGACCTTGACTCCCTCTTTGAGGACAGAAGTGCGCAGTGGGACAGTCTGGAACTCAAGGAACCCTGGTAGTGACAGCGGTCCCCTCAAGGATGTGCAGCCAGTGTCAGCCGTTGCCTGAAACTTGCCTCCCCCTGAGCCCAGCCCTGGGGAAGCCTGTGCAAGTGCCATGAGCGTGACATTTCTCAGAAATCCGCCACTGATCGCCTTGAATGGCCGTCCAAAGAGAGTGTTTTGCCAGAGCTACCATATACACAGATGTCTATATATTATATATGTACATAATATACATTCACAGATGTGTATATGGTGGATTTGAGAAGAACCGGGCCCTGTGGCCACAGGGCTTGCTGAAATCACGGCCTCTCCCTCCCTACCCTGGGGCCTGAGCTCCTCTTGCTCCTCCTTTGCTAGGCATTGCAGATGGAAACCTGAGCCTCAGAGCGGTGAACCCTGAGGGCACAGAAGTGACAGAATCAGAATTCAGACCCACAAGCAGGGAGAGGTGTGCCCTTAAGGACCTCTTTCCCCCAGGCCGAGGCTGCCACTCTGCCTTTTCCTCCACAAGGATGGATGCCTGCTGGGAGGATGCAAGGGTGGGCCAAAGCAGGCCTGGGCATGCCCCGGGTGGCTGACTTGTCTCCGCCTTGAGGACACAGAGGGCAGTGGGCCCAGTCTGGACCCCCAGGATCGCTGTGTGCCGGCGAAGGCCCCTCAAGGATGTGCAGCCAGGTCGTGCCATGCCTGGACATGCCCTTCCTGTCCCGCAAGTCGAGGGAAGCCTGTGCTAGTGCCCCAAGTGAGACACTTCTCAGAAACCCGCCACCGGAGCTTGAAATGGGCGTCATAAAAGAGTATTTTGCCAAGCTTCATATACATATATGTGCATGTATATGTACATCTTGTACTCGCACCTCTACGGATATGGTGGACTTGAGAAGAACTAGGCCCCCTGGCCACAGGTCTTGCTGAATCCAGGCCTCTCCCTCCCTCAGCCTGGGGCCTGAGCTCCTCCTGCTGGTCCTTTGCTGAGCATTTCAGATGTAAATCCAGCCTCAGAGAGGTGAACCTGAGGGCATAAGTGACAGAATCAGAATTCAGAGCCACAGCTGGGTGAGGTGTGCCCTTAATGATCTCTTCCCCCAGGCTGAGGCTGCCACTCTGCCTTTTCCTCCACAGGGAATCATGCCTGCTGGGGAGAGGATGCAAGGGTGTGGCCAAAGCAGGCCTAGGCACGCCCCGTGTGGCGGCCTAGACTCCTCCTTCGGGACAGAGAGTGCAGTGGGACCCAGTCTGGAACCCAAGGAGCCCTGTGTGCCGGTGAAGGCCCCTCAAGGATGTGCAGCCAGTGCGGGCTGATGCCTGAACCTGCGCTCCCTGAGCCAGGCCACGGGGGAAACCTGGGCAAGTGCCGCAGGTGAGACATTTCTCAGAAATCCGCCACTGGAGCTTGAAAGGGGTGTAAAAAAGGGTGTTTTTGCCAGAGCTACCATACACATATGTGCATATGTATTTACATATATACTTAGGCTATTGTGTATATGGTGGATTTGTGAAGAACAAGGCCCTGTGGCCCACAGATCTTGCTGGAAATCTACGTCCCCTCCCTCTCCGTGGGCCTGAGCTCCGTCTGCTGGTCCTTTGCTGAGCATTTCAGATGTAAAACCAGCCTCAGAGAGGTGAACATTAGGGGCACAAGTGACAGATCCCATTTCAGACACACAGCTGTGTGTGGTTCCCTCAAGACCTCTTTCCCCCAGCCGAGGCCGCCACTCCCTTTTCGCTCCACAGGGATGGATGCCTGCTGGGAGGATGGAAGGGTGGGCCAAAGCAGGCCGGGCACGCCCTGTGTGGTAGGACATGACTCTTCCTTGAGGACGGAGAGTGCAGTGGGACCCAGTTGGACTCCAAGGAGCCCTGTGTGCCGACGAGGAGCCCTAGAAGGTGTGCAGCCAGGGTCGGCCAATACCTGAACAGCGCCTCCCTGAGGCCAGGCCACGGGGAAGCCTGCGCACGTGCAGCAAGCAACATTTCTCAGAAATCCGTCACTGGAGCTTGTAATGGGCGTCCAAAGAGTGTGTATCGCTAGAGATACCATATACACATCGGTGTATATATATGCACATATGTACTTACACACCCGTGCATATGTGCACTCATGCACTTACACATGTGTGCATATGTGCGCACGTGTACTTACACTTGTGTGCATGTGTGTGCATGTGTGCTCACGTACGTGTGCATAGGTGTGTGCATGTGCCCTTACACAGGCGTGCGTTGTGCACATGTGCGCTTACACATTGTGTGTGTGTGGATTTGCACTTACACATATGTGTGTATGTGTCAGCGTGTGCACTTACATTTATGTGTATATGCACATATGTACTTACACGTATGTATATATATACATATATACTTACTCGCATGTGTATATATACACATATATACTTACACATATGTGTGTCAGTGTGTGTGTGTGTATATACACACACACACACTCACTCACACACATATGTGTATATGGTGGATTTGAGAAGAACGAGGCCCTGTACGCACAGTTCTTGCTATAAATCCAGGCCTCTCACTCACTCTCCGTTGGGCCTGAGCTCGTCCTACTGGTCCTTTGCTGAGCATTTCATATGGAAAACTGAGCCTCAGTGAGGTGAACATTAGGGTCCCAAGTGACAGAATTAGAATTTAGACACACAGCTGTGTGACGTGTGCCCTAAATGACCTCTCTCCACAGGCCGAGGACGCCACTCTGCCGTTTCCTCTACAGGGATGGATGCGTGCTGGGACGATGCATGGGTGGGCCAATGCAGGTCTGGGCACGCCCTGCGTCTTAGACCTTGATCCTCTTTGAGAACAGAGAGTGCAGTGGGACCTAGTCTGGAACTCAAGGAACCCTGTGCGACAGTGAGGGCCCCAAGGATGTGCAGCCAGTGTCAGCCGTAGCCTGAACCTGCCCTCCTTGAGCCCACGCCTCGGGGAAGCCTGTGCAAGTGCCATGAGCGAGACATTTCTCAGAAATCCGCCACTGTAGCTTGAAATGGCCGTCCAAAGAGAGTGTTTTGCCAGAGCTACCATATACACATATGTCTATATACATATGTACATATATACATTCACAGATGTGTATATGGATGATTTGAGAAGAACCGAGCTCTGTGGCCACAGGGCTTGCTGAAATCCAGGCCTCTCCCTCCCTACCCTGGGGCCTGAGCTCCTCTTGCTCCTCCTTTGCTAGGCATCGCAGATGGAAACCTGAGCCTCAGAGCGGTGAACCCTGAGGGCAACGAAGTGACAGAAGTGCCAGAGGTACCGTACACATAAATGTGGATATATATTCTTGCACATATATGTGTATGGTGGAATGTAGAAGTAATAGTCCCTGTCTCCACAGATCTTGCTGGAAATACAGGCCTATACCTCTCTCACCGTTGGGCCAGACCTCGTCCTGGAGGGCCTTTGCTGAACATTTCAGATGGAAAACTGAGCCTCAGAGAGGTGAACACTGAGGTCACAAGTGACAGAATCAGAATTCAGACCCATAACTCTGTGAGGTCTGACGTCAATGACCTCTTTCCACTAGGCCGAGGCTGCCACTCTGCCTTTTCCCCGACAAGGATGGATGCTTGCAAGGGTGGGCCAAATCAAGCCTGGGCATGGCCTGTGTGGCGCCTTGACTCCGCCTTGAGGATAGAGAGTGAATTCGGCCACGGTGTGAACCCCAAGGAGCCCTATGTGGTGGCTTGGGCGCCTCAAAGATGTGTAGCCAGGGTCCGCAGATGCCTGAGCCCACCCTCCATGTTCCCCAGGTCACAGGAAAGCCTGTGCATCTGCCGCAAGGGAGACATTTCTCTGAAATCCGCCACTAAACTTGAAATGGGCCTCAAAAAAGAGTGTTTTGCCAGAGCTACCATACACATATATGTGGATATATACTTGCACATATATGTGTATGGTGGAATGTAGAAGAAAAAGGCCCTGTCGCCCACAGTCCTTGCTGGAAATACAGGCCTCTCTTCGTTTTCTTAGGAGCCTCCATACTGTTTTCCTTAGTGGATATACCAATTTGCAATCCCACTAGCAGTGGGTGAGTGTTCCTTTTTCTCTGCATCCTTTCCAACATGTATTCCTTGTCCTCTTGACTTTAGCTGTTCTATCAGGTGTGAGATGGTACCTCATTGTGGTTTCGATCTGCATTTCCCTCCCTAATAGCTAACGATGTTGAGCATCTCTTCCAATATTTATTGGCCATTTATCTGTCTTCTCGTGAGGAGTTTCTGTTGAGTTTCTCTGCCCATGTTTTGATTGGAGCATTTGTCTTGGTGGTTATTGAGTTGTATGGGTTCTTTGTACATTTTGGATATTAGGCCTTTATCAGAAGTGGTGTTTGCAAATATATTTTCCCATTCGGATGCTTATCTTCTTACATGGTTGAAGATTTCTTTTACTGAGCAGAAGCTTTATAGTTTGATGTAGTCCCATTCATGTATTTTAGCTTTTACTTCCCTTGCTTTTGAGGTCCAATTCGTAAAATCTTCTGTAAGTCCAATGTCTTTCAATATAGTCCCCATGGTTACTTCTAAGCAGTTTATTGTTTCAGGTCTTCTGCTATTTAGGTCCTCAATCCATTGTGAGTTCATTTTGGTGTGCAGTAATAGACAACAGTCTAGTATCATTCTTTTGCAGGTGGCTTTCCAGATTTCCCAGCACCATTTATTGAAGAGGCCTTCCTTTTTCCAGTGTCCGTTTTTGGCTATTTTCTTGGAAATTATTTCCTCATGAATATATGAGGTTACTTCTGTCTGGACTTTTGATTCATTTTCCGAGGTCCGTGTATCTGTTTTACTGTCAATATCATGTCATTCTGATTTCTTTCTCATTGTAGTATAATTTGAAATTGGGCAGAGTGATGCCTTCAGCCTAGTTCTTTTTCTAAGGATGCCTTTGGAAATGTGTGTGTGTGTGTGTGTGTGTGTGTGTGTGTGTGCGCGCGCGTGTGCGTGCTTCCATACAAATCGAATGATTTTTTTTTGTCCTATTTCTTTAACAAATACAGATGGGATTTAATGGGCGTTACATTAAATCTGTATAATGCTTCAGGTAATGTAGTCATTTTAACGATGTTGATTCTTCCATCCAAGAACACAGAACATTTTTCAATTTCTTTGTATCTTCTTCAATTTCTTTTAAACGGGTCTTGTCGTTTTAATTATATAGCTCCTTCACATGTTTCCTTAAATCCGTTCATAAGAGTTTTACATTTTTTGTTGTTGAAATTGCAAAAGGAATTTTTTTCCATTTCATGTTGTGACACATTTTTTTAAGCATAGGGATGCTTTGGATTTTTGAATGTTGATTTTGTATCCAGAAACTTTACCGTATTTGCGTATTGTTTCTGGTATGTGCTTCTGGAGTCTTTAGTGTTTTCTGTGTAGAGAATCATGTCATTCACAAATAATGACAGTTTGACTTCCTCATTTTCTATTTCTATGTCTTTTATATCTTTCTCTTGTCTGATTCCACTTGCAAGGAACTCCAATGTTATATTAAATAACAGTGGCTCTAGTGGACAGCCTTCTCTTGTCTGTGAGCTTAGAGGGAAGGTTTGTAGTTTTTCTCTATTAATGTTATATAATGTTGGCTGAGGATTTGTCATGTATGGTCTTTATTAAGTGAAGATATTTTTCTTCTATACCGATTTTGCTATGTGTTTTGAACATAAATGGCTGCTGTATCTTGTGAAGCCTTTTTATGCTTCTATTGATATGATTATATGAATCTTATTTTTTAATGTGTTTGTGTGGTGCATCCCATTGATTGATTTGCCTATGCTGAACCATCCCTGTGCCGCTGGAATGAAGCCCATTTGACCACGGTGTATAATCCTTTTTATATGTTGCTGTGTTCTGTTTGCTAGCATGCTGTTAAGCATTTTTGCATCTGTGTTCATGAGAAATATTGGTCTGCAGTTTTCTTTTTCCTATGATATCTTTATCAGGTTTTTTTTTTATCAGAGTTCTATTGGCCTCATGAAATGAATTGGGAGGTATTGACTTGGCTTCAATTTCTTGGAAGAGTTTGAGGAGAATAGGTATTAACACATCTTTGAGTGTTTGGTAGAATTCACTGGTGAAGCCATCTGGTCCTGGACTTTGACTTTTTGGTAAGGTTTGGATGATTGTTTCAATTACCGAACTGCCTATCCGTCTATTTAGATTTTCCAAATCTTGATTCAGTCTAGGAAGATTGTATTTTTCTAAGTAGTGGTCCATTACTTCTAGGTTATTAAATTTGGTATTGTGTACTTTATCATAGTATTCTTGTATGATCCTTTGTATTTCTGCTCTGTCAGTTGTAATTCCTCCTCTTTCATCCCTGATTTTATCTATTTGTGTCATGTCTTTGCCTTTTCTTTTCTTTTCTTTTCTTTTCTTTTCTTTCCTTTTCTTTTCTTTTCTTTTCTTTTTGTGAGTCTAGCCAGGGACTGTCAATTTGATTGACCTTTTCTAAAAACCAGCTCTTTGTTGCAGTTATTTTTTTTTAATTTTTGGTTTGTTTGTTCTCAATATCATTGATTTCTGCTGCAATTTTGATTATTTCTTTTCTTCTGCTGACTTGACCCTTCATTCGTTCTTCCCTTTCTAGTTTCTTATGATGAAGCGTTAGGTTGTTTATTTGGGCTTGTTCTTGTTTTTGGAGGTAGGCCTGTAATGATACGAACTTTCCTCTTATGACCGCTTTTGCCATATCCCAAAAGTTTTGATACGTTACTATCATTGTCATTCATTTCGATGGATCACTTGATCTCTGTTTTTATTTCTTCTGTGACCCAATCACTCTTCAGTAGCATGTTGCTTGATCTCCATGTATTTTTGTTTCTTCCTGATATCTTTGTGCAGCCGATCTCTGGTTTCAAAGCATTATGATCAGAGAATATGGTTGGTATGACTTTATCTCTGTTACATTTTTGGGTCTAATTCTGTGTTCCAGTATATGATTAATTCTTGGGAATGTCCCCTGTGCACTAGAGAAGAATATATAAGCAACTATTTGTGGATAGAAGGCTCTGTAAATGTCAGTAATGTCCAGGTGGTCTAATGTGTGATTAGACCATTGAAGGATGTGATGTCCTTATCGATTTTCTGTTTGGATGATATGTCTATATTCGACAGTGGGGTTCTTAGGTCCCCTACTGTGATAGTGTTTTTGTCTGTTTCTCCCTTTAGTTCTGTTAGTAATTGCTTTAGATATTCGGGGACTCCCTGATGTGGAGCATAGATAAGAATAAGTGTTATGTCTTCTCGGGGTATGATTTCCTTTATCAATATGAAGTGTCCCTCAGTATCTTTCTTCACCTTAGTTTTATTTTGAAGTCTTTTGGGATGCTGTTAGGACCACTCCTGCCACTTTTCTCTGAATGCCATTTGCTTGAAATTTAATTTTCCACTGTTTCGCTGTGTGTCTATATTTGTCTTTGGAGCTGAGACGTGTCTCCTGGAGGCAGCATGGGGTTGGGTTTTGTTTTTTGATCCATTCTGTAACTCTGTGCCTTTTGATCACTGAGTTCAATCCGTTTAATTTACGGTGATTATTGAAATAGAAAGTCTTTTCATCTTGCCATTTCTTTTGCTTTCTGTTAGCTCTGTGTTTCCGTTGCTTCCTTGTCCTTGTGTGTCCTTTACCTTTATTTTGATTGGCTTTTTTGTTTGTTTGTTTTTGCCTATATTACTTTTTGTTTCATGTTGCATACTTCAGTTCTGAATCATCTGTGTGTGATTACCATTATAAACTTGTGAAACACAGTGGTGTGTGTGTGTGTGTGTGTGTGTGTGTGTATAGTCGATTATTTTCTTCTGTGTGTGCCTTATCTCCACTTACCTTTGTGAAATTAGATCTTTGCATCCTCCCCTTTTCAGTCATCATTATCTCCATTTGTCACTTGTATACTGAACATTTTTTACCATGTCGCTATAGTAATTTTATTCTTATTATTTAAGCTTAAAATGTCCGGTTCTTAGTAAGGTTTGTACTCCTCTGCTTTTACTTGCCTGATAGTCACTTTACACCTAATTGTGCCCTTGTGTGTGTGTGTGTGTGTGTGTGTGTGTGTGTGTGTGTGGTTTTGTTTTATCAGGGCAGACCCCTTTATTGTATTTCCTGTAGCGCAGGTCTCATAGTGGAGAAGCCATCCATTTTTGAATGTCCGGAAAGGTCTTAAGTTCTCCTTCATATCTAAAGGAGACTTTAGCTGGATATATTATTCTTGTCTGGTAGTTACTTTCACTTAATTGTTTAACTATTTGATCCCTTTCCTTTCTGGTCCATAAGGTTGATTCTGAGAAGTCTGAGGATAATCTGATGTTTATTTTTTTTATTTTATTTTTTACAATTGACTGTTTTCTTCTTACTGCTACTCTGAGAAATCTGTCTTGTCATGGGTCTTTGAAAATTGTAATACAATGTGTCTTGATGAAGGCCTTTCTGGGTTGAGATAATTGGTTGCTCTGTTGAGTTCTTGAATTTAAAGCTCCAGCTCATTCCTTAGATTTGGGTAATTCTAAGTGCCTGCTGCTTTTCCTTGCCTTAGGTAATGCCCATTGTTCTTGGGTTTCCTCTCCTGATGGTATCAGCTAGTTCTTGAATTTTTCTTTCCTTACTTTTCCTTCTTTGACTTCTCTCTTCTTCTTTCTGATTTATTTCTAGAGTTCTGTCTTCAGTGTCATTGACCTTTTTTCCTCCATTTGGTCGACTCTTTTATGTTTCCACTCTTGCAGTCTGCTTTTTATCTTGAGAAGATCTAATCTTCTATTTTCGAGGGTTTCAATCTCCTCGCTCTACTCATCTAGGTGCCGTTTCAAGTTCTGAAATTGTTGAGATGACTCGTTTTGGAAATCACTGAGTTTTTTCAGAAGTGCCAGGTTGAACTCTCTGTCCTTTAAGTTGTATATTTCCATGTCTATAAGCCTATTTTCTGAAGACTTTTCTCTTTCTTTTTGAGCTACCTGGTCACCTCGGTTGTTCGTGGTGTTTAATGGACTATTTCTCCACCTAAGCAGTATTGGACATGTATTTTGCTTTTTATCCAGAAAGATGATCTATTCTATAAAGGTCTCTCTTTAGCTGCTGCAAAAGGTTGCTTTTCTTTTTGTTTCCAGTAGGTGGCATCTAGCCTCCCAGAGCTAATAGAACACAAATTTAAACCTTGCAGTTGGAAGTTCTTTCCACTAAACAGAGGCAACTATGGTTGTACTATAAAGGGATTCCAGAAAGCACGTAGCGATTGGTAACCAAACAAATTCAGTGGAAATAATATGGGACAGGATACTGGTCTATGCTGGAGGCAACTGAAAAGGTTTGTGGAGGAGGATCAGCATGTCTCCGTTGCTGTGGGCTGAGTGATGTCAAAGAAGGTGTTTTCAACAGGATGCCACTGTTATCAGCAAAAAGCCTCGTTCCTGCTGTGAATGACTACTTTGTGTTTTTTGGTTGAGCAACGCGAAGCTTTTCTATAGAAACACAGCCCTTAGTATAGTGCTTATGAGCTGTATTAAGTTTGTGGAATGAAACTGTATTTTTTTCCCCTGGCTTGTGAACAACAATCTGTTGCAGGGGGGCACATGTAAGTGCTATATGGTGGGGCCCTCTCTGCACCTGTGTGTAAGTACTTAGCACGTTTTCCGTGGCTCTTTAGCCCCTCATATCTTCCTCGGACTTTTTAATTATGGCCTTCATATACCCATCATCACTTTGAATCTATGCACTGTTAGCTTTCTGCAATGAAAAGGGAAGTCCTATATTTGGAATACAATTCCAAAAGTTTTCTCCAGAAAGGTACTTGAGTTTGAATATGTCTAGTAAAGAGACCTTTTTCCACCATGTTTCTATTTTAGTACTTCAAGCCATTGTCAAGCATTTAGAAAGACTTGAAGGGATCCTCTGAAGCACTGATCAACTCAATTCTTAATGTGCTTATTCTCTTTTAGTAAATTTTTGCATACATTTCAATTCTGGGAATTCTGCGGGATGTAGGAGATGTGAGGAAAAGGTGTCAGAAAGTTCAAGCAAGTATTCATAGAAAAGATGATATTGGAATGACCCTAAGGAACTAGGTAGGGAATGTCGTGATGGAAAGACTTTCTTTCTCCTAAGCTTTGGCCTTGTCTTTCAGCAGGATCTCTACTCTTCTGTTCACACTAAGGAAAGAGAACTTGTATAATGGAGGGATAGTTCATCTTGGCACTTATTTGTATTTTCGTTCATTTTGTAATCTCTTAGGCAAGTTCTACAGCTTGATTTTTTAAGATTATTCTCTAATAATGACTGGAACCCGAGTGCTCCCACTGGAGATAGTGAAAAGTGATTGGGATTTGGATGTATTTTGAAGTTAGAAAGTTAGAACAGACAGGACTTAATCAGATGGATGTGGAGAGAGAGAGAGAGAGAGAGAGAGAGAGAGAGAGACAGACAGACAGACAGACACAGACAGAGACAGAAAGAGGGAAAGGAGAGAAGGAAATAGAAAGTCAGAGTCAAGAACTGTTCAAGAATGGTAGAATTGAACTTGCTTCAATCTACGCCTGGGAGAGAGCAGACATGTTACATTTGCTGTATCTGTTAGGTGTCCACTTGGGAATTTGTGCTATGCATTTGGTTGAAAGGGTCCAGCTAGGTTCAGGTAGAGATACAGGTGTGGAAATCATCAGGGTTCAACGGTATTTAAAGCAGTTAAATTGGAGGAGACTGTCAGTGGAGTCAGTACAAAGGACAGGTCAAAAGACTGATTCTTTAGGAGCACTCTAACGTTTCAAAATGTGAGAGACGAGTAGAAACTAATAAAAGAGACTAAAAAGAAGGAAGTAGACAATCAGGAAGGAAATCATGAGTTTTGTCCTCCAAGTGAAAACAAATTTCCACGGAGTTGAAGTGATGCTGGTGTGCAGGTCAGCTAAGTTGAGGACTGATTGCTGGTTTACGACCATGGGTCTTGTCAATAACCTTGAGAAGGGAATTTTCTATGGAGGTATCGGAACTCTGAACAGTGAAGACACATGAAAGTTTTGAAGCGCTGTCTTTGAGAGGAAAAACAGTCATTAGATGGTAGCTGGAGTAGAAAGTGGAGCCAGGAGGTTGTTTGTTGTATAAATATTACTCTTCATAGACACTTCTCTTATTAACCATCCAGCATCCAATGCTCCTGTCCCTGTCCGTTCATTTGTTATAATATTTTAGTAAGTTCCCTCTTTACCCAACCAGACACCTTGCTTGCTTGAACTACATTCGATCTCCTCTCCAAAATTCTGAGACTCCATGTCTTTATATTATAGGGTCCCATTAACTCTCCTTATCTTTCTTGTCTTATCACCTTAAAGTTTGACTACTGCCTCCCTTCCTTTTCTCCTTAGCCCTCAAATCTCTATTAGATCACCAATACTGTATATTGTTTCTTTCTTTTTAGTCAAGTGAAATCAATTTTTAATGCAACATTATAGAGGGTCTAAACTCATGTTAAAATTTAGAATGCATGCATAGGAGGAAAAAATGGTGTAGATGATAGAATCTCTGTTCATCCTTCTGGCGATCAAATGGAAGTTCACAGAAACAAGGAGCAGCAGCAACAAAAAATCACCTGGGATCTAGATGAACAAGATGTGAGACTATGGAGAAATCCAAGAAAGCACCTGCAAGGTAGGATGGGGCGAGGACACGAGGCTGACCTGACCGAGCGGCTGAGTGACACAGAGGCTGTGGTGACAGCTGTGTCTTCTTAAAGGGGCTGTGCCCGCATCCAGAGTTTCACGGTGACAGACCTGCTTGCTCTGAGCATCAGCTCTGGGTTGGCTGTGTAGTGAGCACTGGGGACTTGCAGAGGGACACCGAGTTGTCAGTGTGAGGGTTGGAGGCGAGGCGTCCTCCCTGGCAAGGATTCTGGTGGTGTCCATTGTTCCCTAGGAGCCCTCCCGTCTTGCAGTGCGTGGACACAGCGCTGCCCTAGCCGTGGCATCACCACACTGGGTAACAGAGGTCACTTCGCTTAGAGGGTTTCCTGGAACCCCGCCTCTCCCAACTCAGACCCACACAAGCCACCTCCAGGTGTTACCTCAGCGAGTCAGAAGCTCCTCGCTGAGACTCACACTGGTGGAGGCATTTGAACCCCATTTCTGGTGTGGCCTTTCAAGCCAACTTGAAGCACAGCATCTTTGGATTGCTGCTGATTCTTAACAGGTGACCCCGAAGGAGCAGAGGCTTGGACGAAATTTGGCCTACAGCTAACTCCTCTCAGGATTGTGCCACTGGACACCTACTTCAGAAATCCACACTAATAAGACCAGGAGACTGAGGGGTTTGCTTAGTACATAGAAACAGACAAGGAAAGGCAGACAAATGGGAAGACAAAGAAGCAGAAGCCATAAGAGAGACGAGAACAGATATCCAGATATAATGGAGTCAATTAATCGCTCAGATGCAGAGATTTGAGCATTAGTTATAAAGATGCTCAATGAACTTTTGGGAAGTGTATAGGATTCCAGAAGGAGATAAAAATGGAAATGGGCATTATAAAAGGGAACCAGTCTGAAGTTGAGAACACATGATCTGAGATGAGAAGTATATTAAATGACATGAACAAAGGAATAAACAAAGTGAATGAAGAAGAGGAACAAATGCCTTATCTGGAGGACAGGAAAGTCAATCAGGGCACTCAATCAGAATGACAAAAAAAGAGATGCTAGGACTCTAAAAATAATTGAAGGAGGATAGGAGATTCTATGAAGTCTCCAAATATTTGTCTGATCAGCATAACGGAAGAAAATCAAGATGTTGAGCAGCTGATTGACGAATAATGATGGAAACGTCCCTATCCTGGTGAAGGAAATCGGCATAAAACCCCAGGAAGTTCAGAGAATTCTCCATATCAGGGATGCAAAGAGGCCCACACCAAGACACATCATAGCTGAAATGCCAAAGGTTAAATACAAAGAAAGAATATTAAAAGCAACAAGACAAAGAGAAATAAGTACTTATAAGGGAATACCCATAAGACTGGCAGCTGATTTCTGAAAAGAAACTGTGCAGGACAGGAGGGCTTGGCAAAAAAATAATATAATATATATATATATATATATATATATATTATATATATATATACACACACACATATATATATGCGACAGGATGAAGACCCGGGATCTACAACCAGGAATAATTTATCCAGCAGAGCTATCTTTTAGAGTTGAAGGACAGATAAAGAGCTTCCCAGACAAAAATAGGCTAAAAGAATGTATCACCACATTATTACAGGAAATGTTGGAGGGTCTTCTTTAAGGAGGAAAAACATGTATCAAAAAGAGGAATAAAAACTAGAAACAACTGCATTCCTATCGATACGTCCCTTGAATGGAGAAGAATTAAGTGCTCCAACCAAAAGATAGAGTGGCAAAAAGAATACAAAAACTAGACCACTACATATGACAGGGAAGAGGATGGAAAAGTTATTGCTTTGATGGACATAGAACGTATTTAAGTCAGACAAAGATAACCACTATATGATATCTCTTATAAACAGAGTTAAAGGAATAAAAAGAACCAAGTAATAATAAAAAAAAAGAAAACAGACTCACAAAGATAGTGGACAATGTGGTGACAGACAGAAAATTGGGAGGGGGACTTTTGAGGCTGGAGAATGGGGTGAAGGGTTAAAGAATTAGAAAATAGTAGGTGATGCAAGCTCACAGGGATGGGGAGCATAGCGGAGGGAATGCAATTAATACATTGGCCAGGTGGAGGGTCAGGGGAAAAAGGGAGCAATTGGGGGGATCCTAACTCTATAGATGTGTAACCAATGCACTGCATACTTGAAAGTAATTAAAGTTTTAAAACAAAGGGAATTTGCCAAAATGGCAGATCTTTTAAGGGGCAGAGGCCTGAGTCACTGAAAATTATGGATCCGGTGGACTTAGAAACAGTCCGTTTGTCTCTGGAGCCCAATACTGTAACCTATTCTATATAACAATAATTTGGTATAAAATTATAAAAATAATCTACTTTGGTGAAAATGGTACATGATATCATAGTATCAAAGGAAATCTCTTAAGACTAAAATGTTAAATTAGAGGAAATAACTTAGTCCTTCCTCTGCCTAAAGTGCACAAAAACAAGCAAAAAACGACTAAGGTAATTGCCTCAGAAAGGGGTTTTCAAAGTCGCTCCATTGTTAGTAAAGACACAGAGGTCCCACCACAAAGGCTACATACCTATGGAAACTTGTAGAAATCACATACCCCAATTTACTCACGTGTGTCATAAATACAAAACCATGTGGCATGGGTTAACCCTGGATCACAGTACATTCTGATAAAGCTATGAATGGTTAAATGATATGTGAGATAACATATGAGATAATAAATGTGAAAATGCAGTTCCTGACACCTAATACTCAAAAGTTTTAGCTGTTCCAATGACCGCCATCTATATGTTGTTAGAATTTGAGAATCAAATGAGATAATATGTAGAATGCTCCTTAAAATAAATGCTGTATTCTGTTATATTTCATATATCAAACTGGTCATTTGTCAAGTATTTTAGAAATTGCTTTTAAAATTATTTTTCATCTTTATTTTCTATTACATAAAACATAGTATGCAATCGATATAGTTGTGGTCTGGTCCTAGAAGATGATATTTTCCATTACTCCAGTTGGCAAAAGTTTCTTGAGTTTCTAGCAGATATAAATGAAATAACTTTTAAAAAATTATATTGCATGCAATGACAACATTTTAAATATAGCCAGAATCACTAGTGTATTATTGGTTTTTCCTTTTTCCTTTAGATCCCATATGGCACCGGACACTTTTACTCAGCATGTCTTTTTTTTTTTTCCCTTAGATTCAAGTATATAGTTTCAAGTACATTAGTGAGAATTTGTATGGTTTTTAATACGATCCCCCGATTTGCTCCTCTCCTCTGGTTTTCCGCCTAGCCAAATTATTACTGCCAACTGCATTCCCTAGGCTGTGCTTCCCTTCCCCACGTCCATCTATCAACTAGTAATCTGTTCTCCTTTAACCCTTCATATCCCCCTTCCAGCCCTCAAACTGCCATCCTCTCTGTCTGTGACCAAATTGTCCTTCATATATGAGAGTCAGTTTTTCATTAGTTTGTTCTTTTTGTTCCTTAGATTGTGCATATAAGCAAGTCGTATGGTGTCTCTCTTTCTATGTCTGGTTATTTCACTCAGCATAATAATCTGTACATCCACCCATGTCATTGCAAATGCAAGGATTTCATGTTTGTGTTGGCTGAGTAATATTACATTATATATATGAACCATTCCTTTTATCCAATCGTCTCTTGATGGGCATTTAAGTTGCTTTTATGTCCTAGCTATTCCATATTGTGCTGTCATGAATATTGGGGTTCATAGATTATTGTTTTGTTTTCTTTGAATAAATCCCCAGAAGTGCAAATGAAGGATCAAATGGTCTATCCGTTTGTAAGGTTTTGAGAAACCTCTAGACTATTTTCCATAGTGCTTGCACCCATTTGCAATCCCACCAACGGTGTATGAGGGCTCCCTTTTCTCCACAGTCTCGACAGCACCTGTTGTTCTCTGATCTAGTGATGATAGTCATTCTGACGGGTGTCATGTGATATCTCGTTGCTTTCAGTTTGCATTTTTCTGATGATTAGTGATCTTGAGCAAATTTCCATATGTCTATTAGCGAACTGCATTTCCTCTTTGATGAAGTATCTGTCCATGTCTTCTGCCCATTTTTTAGTTGGATTGTTTGTTCTTTTGCTGTTCAGCTGTATGAGCTCTTTATATATTTTGGATATGAAACCCCTATGAGATGTATATTTAGCAAATATCTTCTCCCAGTTACTCATTTGTCTTTTTGTTTTATTTTGTCGATTGTTTCCTTTGCTGCACAAAACCTTTTTTCTATTTTTTCTTTTGTTTTCCTTGCTCACAGAGATATATCTGAAAAGAAATTCCTGTTAGTATTAGCAGAGTTTACAGCCTGTGGTTTCTTCTAGAAGTTTTATGGTTTTGAGTCTTACATTTAAGCCCTTAATCCATTTTGAGTCTAGTTTTGTATATGGTGTAAGAAGGTGGTCTATTTTCTGTTTTTTTGTTTGTTGTTTTTGTTGTTGTTTTATTTGTGATCTTTCTGTGCAATTTTTCCAACACCATTTATTGAAAGACTGTCTTTATCAAAGTGTATATTCTAGCCTGATTTGTCATATATTGAGTGAAAGGATAGGCATGGATATATTTTGGGCTCTCTTTTCTGTTCCAGTGATCAATGTATCTGTTTTTATGCCAGCACCATGCTGTTTTGATTATTGTATCCTAGTAGTGTAGTTTGATTCACTTAGTGTGATACCTCCAGCTTTGTTGTTCTTTCTCAAGTTTGTCATGGCTCTTCGGGGTCTTTTACAATTCCAAATACATTTTAGGATTATTTCTTCTCAGTCTCTCAAAATGCCATTTGTATTTTGATGGGGATTGCATCGGATCTGTAGATTGCTTTGTGTAGAAGGGCCATTTGAGTGATGTTGAGTCTTCCTATCCCATGAGTATGGAATAGCCATCCATGTATTTGTATCTTCTTCAGTTTCTTTTTTGAATGACATAATTTTCAGTGTACAGGTCTTTATCTCTTTGTTTTATTTGATTCTGCGGTATTTTACAGTTTTCGGTGTGGTCGTATATATGTTTGTTTTCTAACTTCTCTTTCCAAAGGTTGATCACTGGTGTATAAAAATGACTTCTAAAGATGTATTTTGTAACCTGCTACATTACTGAATTCATTGTTTAGTTCTAACTGTGTTTTGCGAACCTTTAGGATTCTGTCTGTCTAGTATGATGCCTAGGGGAAATACCAAGAGTTTTTCTTCTTTACAATTTAGTTACCTTTCATTTCTCTTTCTCCTTCTTGCTGTGGTTAAGACTTCCAACACAATGTGGGAGAGGAGTGGGCAAAGTGGGCGTCCGCGTCTCATTCCTGTTTTAAAGAAAACATTGTTAGACTTTCCCCAGAGTGCGATGTCAGTTGTAGGTTTGTCATATCTGGCCTATATTCTGTTGCTATGGTCTCTCTATTCCCACTTTGCTGAGAGGTTTTTCATAAATGGAGGCTGGGTTTTGTTGAACGCTTCATCTGCCTCTATTGATACTATCTTATGGTTTTTATCTTTCGATTTGTTAACATGCTGGATGTCATTAATTCATTTTTGTTTCTCATACAAACCTTGCATCCCAGGAATGAATGCAACAGGATCGTGGTGTATGATATTTTTAATGTATTGCTGAATTTGGTTTGCTCATATATTGTTGAGGATTTTTGCTTCAATGTTCCTGAGAGATCGACTTCTAGTGTTCTCATTTTGTAATGTCTTTGTCCAGTTTTGGAATCAAGGTAATGGCGGCCTCATAAAGGTGTTAGGGATCCTTCCCTGTTTCTGAGTGTTTTGGAATACGTTGGGAAAAGGTATTCATTCTTCTTCTATTGTTTGGTAAAATTTGCTTATGAAGCCATCTGGTCAAGGCCATTTGTTTTGGGGGAGGCAATTAATGATTCTATTTTTTTTTTATGGTAATCGGTCCCTTCAGATTTTCTCTTTCTTCTTGACTCAGCTTTGGGAGATAGTATGTTTCTAGGAGTGTGTCCATTTCTTCCAGATTGTCCAACTTGTTGGCATATGATTCCTCATATTATTTTCTCAAGATCTTTTGTATTTCTGTGGCGTCTGTGTCTATTTCTCTTATTTCATTTCCGATTCCATTTATTTGAGGCCTTTTTTCCTTGATGAGTCTTGTTAAAGGTAGGTCTATTTTGTTTATCCTTTCAAAGAACCAGCTCTTGTGTTTCTTCATTTTTATATTGTTTTTTCTAGACTGGATTTCCTTTATTTCCCTTCTGATCTTTATTAATTCTTTCCTTCTGTTCACTTTGGGCTATGTTTGCTGTTCTTTTTCTCGTTCTTGTAAGAGTCAGGTGAGATGGTGTATGTGACCTTCTCCTTGTTTCTTGAGGTAGACCAGTATTGCTATGAATTTCTCTCTTCGGACTGCTTTCCCTGAGTCCCATAGATTCTGAGTCATTCGTTTGCATTTTCATTTGTCTCTAGGTATGCTTTGATTTTTCCCTCGATCTCATTGATAAGCCATTTATTATTTGGTACCATGTTATTTAGCGTTCATGAGTGTGTCCTTTCCAGGTTTTTTTCTTTTCGTTGATTTCTCGTTTCGTACCATTGTGCTCAGAGCAGATGGTTGATAGGATTTCAGTCTCCTTAAATTTATTGAGGCTTGTTTTGTCTCCTAACATGTGGTCTATCCTGGAAAAAGTTCCATGTGTGCATGAGCAGAATGTGTATTTTGCTTCTTTGGGGTAAAATGCTCTGAACATATCTATTAAATCCATCTGCTCTAGTGTGCCTTTTGGACTATTGTTTCCTTGTTGATTCTTTGCCTGGAAGATCTGTGCATTGGTGTCAATGGGGTTTGAAAGTCTCCTACTGTGAGTGTGTTACTCTTGATCTCAATATATGTCACTCAATAATTGCTTTATATATGTCGCTGTTCCTATGATGTGTGGATATATATTTACTAGGGTATGTCCTCTTGATTTATTGATCCCTTTATCATTATATAATGCCCTTGTTATATCTTGTTATAGCTTTTATTTAAAGTCTACTTTATCTGCAATAAGTATCGTTACCCAGTTGTTTTTGTTTTCATTTCCATCTGCGTGAAATATCTTTTTCCATACCTTTACTTTCAGTCTGTGTGGGTCATTTGATTTAAAATGGGTTTCTTGTAGACAGCTTACAAATGATGGATAAGTCCTGTTTTCTTATCCATTTGGCTACCCTATGTCTTTTGATTGGAACATTTCATTTGTTTACATTTAAGCTGATTACTGAAAGGTACATAGTTACTGCCATTTTATCATTCTTATTTGTTATTTCTATTCTTCTTGTTTACCCCTTCTTTTTCTACGGAAGACTCTTTAACAGTTCTTATAATACTGACTTGTTGGTGATGAATTTCTTCAACTTTGTCCTGTCTTGGAAGCTCTTTATCTTACTTTCCATTTGATTCAAACGCCTTGCTAGCTAGAGCATTGGAGTTTATAGATTCTTGTTTTTGGTTTTCTTTTGTTGTTTTTTTTTTGTTTTTGTTTTTAAATCACTTTGAATATTTCTTGACAGTGGCTTCTGGCCTGCAGAGTTTCCACTGAAAAACCAGCAGACATTCATATGGGTGTACCCTTGAAAGTAAGTCACTGCCTTTCTCTTGCCGTTTATAAGATTCCCTTTTGGTCTTTGATCTTTGTCATTTGAATTATGATGTGTTTTGGGTCTATTTGAATTCCACTTATTTGGGAATCTTTGTGATTCCTGAATTTGTATGTCTAACCCTTTGGCAGGTTAGGAAAGTTTTGTCATTATTTCTTCAAATAGATTCTGAATCCCTTGCCCTCTCTCTTCTCCTTCAAGTACTCCTAAGATCTGGATATTGTTGTGCTTCTTGTTGTCCCAGAGGTCTCTTAAACTATCTTCATTTTTTAAAATTCTTTTTTTTTTCTTTTCGCTCTTCTGTTTGGGTTCATTCTGCTACCTTGTCTTCCAGGTCGCTGATTCGATCTTCTGCTTCTTGCTACAGGATTGTACTTGTGCATCATTCTAGTGTATTCTTCATTTCAGTTACTGTATTCTTCTTTTCTGTCTGGTTATTTTTGTCTGTTTGTTTGTTTTTCTTATTCTTTCTATCTCTCTATTGATATTGTCATTGTGCTCATCTGTTCTCCCCATAAGTTCATTGGGAATCCTTAGAATCATTATTTTGAACTTTATATCTGGTAAGTTGCTTGCCTTCATTTCATTTAGCTTCTTTTCTGGAGTTTTCTCCTGTTGTTTCATTCGTGGCATGTTTCTTTGTTTTCGCATTTTCTTAGTCTCTCTGTGTTCATTTCTATGTGTCCGGAATTTATGTTTCGTCTCTCAGCCTTTGCCAGATGACGTAACGTGGAAACCGTCCTGTGTGTCCCAGTGCCACATTGTCTCTGATCTCCTCTGCCGGGGTGTTTGGGTATGATCTCTCTCGGTTTTGTGTGATCATCTGTTTTTGCCTAGCCTTTAGCTAATGGGGCTAGTCAGGTGTTGGTCTGTTGGGATCTGGTGCCAGCCTCCAGATGCATTGGTTTTGTGGCCCTTTGGGATGGGCTCCACAGTAGGCCAATATCAGCCACAGTATGGAGGCTCCACAAAAAACTAAGACTTGATCTGCCATAAAATCCAGCAATGCACCTACTGAGTATTTACTCCAAAGACTTGAAAACTCTTATCTCAAAAGATATTTGCTCTCCTATGTTCATCACAGCATTATTCATGGTGGCCATGGGATTGAAGCAATGAAATTATCCTAAGATAAATGACTGCTAAAAGAAACAGTGGTTCATATATACAAAGAAATAGTACTTGGCCATAAGGAGAGATGAAATACTGCCATTTGCGACAACATGGCTGGACCTTGCGATAATCATGCTAAGCAAAATAAGCAAGACAGAAAAAGTTGAAAACCACATGATATCACTTATATTTTCAATATAAACCTCAAAGCTGCGAATGAACAGGACGAACAAACAGAGTCTCATGAACATGGGCAAAGGCTAATGGTTACCAGAGGGTAGATGGGAGGCAGTAGTGGGAGGTAGATGGAGTATAAGAGGTCAAATATGTGCTGAGAGAAAGAAATCTAAGAATGTGAAGGGAACACACAATGTGATATATATGTATATATTTCCCTTACTGTTATATTGTACAAATGACACTGACCAGATTTCGTGAAGCAATGTCATATACTCCCCCAAAATTAATTATTTACTGAAAAAAATTCTGGTAGCTCTTCTACCAAAAGCACTCCTGACTCCATGTTGTTCCCTGTTTTTCGCCTATCGTTACGGTCACGGTATCAGTATCCACACACCAAGAATGAGTTTTTCTGATGGTAGAATGAAAAAAACTTTTCATCTTCACCAAGTATGGAAAGGTGTCCTTTTTCCAGGATGACAACTGCCTGAGTGTTCGATTTATGGAGTTATATAGTATCTTCATTCACCATTTCACTTGGATCTCCTTTTCCTTGCACTCCACATTTTGCTCTATTGCTTTCTTTTTCTTATTGTTATGATGTAAAGTCATTATAAACCCACGGTAAGTAAACTATCCAGACATTAATACCAATGGCAACAACATATGCAGAACCGACGGAATAAGACAGCTAGAATCCACCATAAACGGGCAAAGCTGAGCGCCAAAGAGCGCTTCACTATTCAGTTAATGAAATGCTGAATGATTGTTGGCCGAGTTGCAGAGACAATCAAACTGGCTTTCCTGGGTAGTCACAGTGACTCATTGATCAGCTCTGTCACTTGAGACAGTTAGTAAAGGGAAAAAGATCTCTCTCCTTCTACCCCGGTAGTATGAAAGCATGAAAGCAGGAAGGAGAAGGGAGGAGGGTGTGATGTGTAGATGTTAAAGCATGAAGCCAGGCCTGTGGAAACCTAGGGAGAAATCGCAGGTGAATGTGTCCGAGGATAAGCGGCATGGCCCGTCACTCAGCACGTGGACTCCCGAGCACCTTTGAAGCCCGTTTCAGGGTGGGCGAGTGATGCAGCTCAGAGACATGAAAGTGAGAACCATATTTGAAGTCAATCAAATGCAAAATATGTACTTATGGGAAAATTGGAGACTTACTGAAATAGGATTGTCTCAGAAATCCAAATAGTATGATTGACAATACCATGAGATACCAATTTTTTTTTTCATTCAAACAGATTATAGTGTGTATAAACTTGCTGATGTTGATGTTCATTTATTTCATTCATGGATTTACTTTTTTACTATGTATAGAAACATGTACGTTACTAGGTGCTGTATATAGTAACATATGTGTTATTAAGTGCTATGTGTCTTTTGTTAGGTACTAAGATTTATTCCTCACAGAAAGTAGAATGAAAATGGGGCTAAATAGAGATGGCCACCATGTATTTGAGATTAGTTCAGGCAAGAAGCTTGAGGGGTCTCTTGAAAGACAAGGCATTTAGGCTACATCTGAAAGGCAAAGTCGGGTTTTAATAGACAAAGTAGGCGGCAACAGGATGTTTAGGAAGAAACAGCACAAAGGATGACACAAAGGTGTGAAATGTGTACTCGGGTAGGAGTAGACCAGGGAGGTTGGAGGGTGGGTATGTGCAAGAGGGTCATGGAAGCCATAAATAGAACAGCAGAGTATGGGAACCAAGTTAGATTTTGGAGCTTACTGTCTAGGCGGTGGAAGCAGGTGTAAGTTTGTGCAAGAGGACACATGATTTAGGAGAATATATACATCAGTATGAAGGATCAATTATAGGAATGACTGAGGGCAGTGAAATCACTTAGGAGGTTATCGTGATATCCCTGATAGAAGGACTGAAAGACAACATAGGTTCAATGAGCTGTCCACTGTGGATGGAGCTTGAGGGAGGATGAGTTGCAAACTTGGTGTGCTCGTGCAACACTGGTCTTGTGAAATGGACATTCTCAATCGGAAGGTCTGAATGCGGACTACGATTCTGTGTTTCTAACAGACTGCTAGTCCATGAATCGTATTTTGAGTAGCGAGATTTGGGATAAGTCCATGGAGCCATCTTGTGAGGCTGGCTCCGTGTGTCCTTAAGTAAGATGCTAGGATCAGGGGAAGATACACACTCCATGACCAGACACATTCAGTATGAGGCAGCCCAGCCAAGAGGTAGAAAAAGTGGATTGTTGTTTCAGAAGTGAGACTGAAGCTCAACTTATTGTTCAGTCACAAGAGGAAGAAGGGAAGGAGAAAAGCATGTGGCAAAGACTTCCCAGGGAGTTACAGTGCTAACAAAAGGGTCCAAAACAGAGTGTGATGGGAGATGCGCGAAAAAAAAGACACTTCCTACTTACTTCTTCATGGCATTAATGCATGTGCCTTTAGTGATTGATTGATTGATTGATATGAAGAAGAAATCTTGGTCATCCAAATAACATAACGTCCTAAAGTAATAACACTCACGCTAATCTGCACCAGCGTAACTTCAAGAACATATCAAAATCTGCTCCTTCACAGCCGCCCCCAGCCTGCTGTTGATGTCACAAAGGTACATCTTTATACTCTGTGTACATCTTTATACTCTGTCCAAAAACAAACTGACAATAGTTTTTTTTTTTTTTTTTAGAATATATTAGTCTCTGAAATCGAGTAGAAACAACTAGTAGAGCTACGAACCAAAGTCACACCAATACTAGGTATTATCACTGTCCGTGTGGAGTGTTAGCAGAGATTCTTCTTTCTCCATAATGCTTTGAGCCTCTGCCCAGTGTCATTTCATTCCCACATGCAGGACATGTAGAGTGGTCAAGATCTATGAGCATTGGTTTATGTGGGAATGTCTTCAGGTCTCCCCCATTGTCAGGTACTTTTGCCTGATGTAGGATCTTTAGTTAACAGCTTTTGTCCTTCAACACTTTAAATACATCAATCCAGTGCCCCCGGTCTCCACAGTTTCTGATGAGAAATCTGCTCATACTCTTATTGGCAAAAGGATAACGAAAGCCACCCCCTCTCGGCTGCATAGATGTTAATAATATAACTGCTCTTGTGAACATGACATTTACTATAATATCATGATGATAGTTAAGTCATAGCATCATTTTTAAGAAAAAGGAATGGAATATTTTCTATGTGGACACTGTAAGGTCTTGAAAAAGACAAAACCGATTACAGATTTTCAAATTATACATGACAAGATCACTGAAGCATCCGACAGATTTTACTTTCTAATAAAGTAAATATCAATCTTTCTCACAGTAACGAAAAGCTCTTTGGGTCATTTTTATTGTATTGTATCATTATATCTTCAAGTGTAAAGGAGTGTTGAGATCAGGAAGGGAGAAAAGCACTGTGGTTTCCCCCTAGCTGTGATTGGTCCCTGTCTTGCTCTGAACCACTAAGACAGCATTGGAATGGAATTACAAAAGTCTCCTATATAAGGCCCTCGTTGGCCTGAGGTTTTCATCAATACAGCCCAGAAAGTTGATTTGTGGTGAGCAGTTGGACTCGACTGGTTAGCTTATTGTCTACTTTTTGTGTTGTTTTTCTTATTTTTCTTCTGTATTTATTGCGTCTTTTCTCATTTTTTTCATTATTCTTAATAGTCTTAGTATATTTTCTCATTCAGTTTTCTTTTCTCCACTATCTTTTTCTTCTCCCATTTATTTTGTTATTTCCTAAATGTTTTTATTATTATTTTTTCTTTAATCCTTTTTTAGTTAGTATTGTTAGCATTGTTAGTACATTTACTAGAATCAGTTTTGGTATTATTAATATAGTTATTATTTGTAGTATTTGTTAGCACAGTTAGAAAGCATCGTTAGCATTGTTTATATTAGTATCAGTCAGCATAGCATAGTTAGTATTGTTTTTAGCGTAGTAAGCATAGTTAGCAATTAGTATTAGCATAGTCAGTAGAGTCGGTATAATTTGCTAGCATAGTTTGCTTTGGTAGTTAGAACTGTGAGTGTATAGACAGGGCGTCACCATGCTACGTGACCTTGGAGCCATCCCTAGTGAGGAGCAGCCCCGTGTTGTGTGCTACGAGCTCCTGCACACCATTAGCGAGGGAACTTTCGCCAAGGTGGAGTTGGCCCGGCACGTTTTGACCAGGATAGAGGTGGCTGTCAAAGTCATTGATCAGCACGGGTCCTATAGACCTTTCCGAGAAGTGCAGTCCATGAAAAGCCTGAACAACCCCAATATCGTGAAACTGTTTGAGGTGATTGACACCAAGAGCACTCTCTTCCTCATCATGGAGCATGTGGATGGAGGGAACCTGTCTGACTATCTTAAGAACGGTGGCAATATGACAGAGCGCGAGGCCCGACGTATCTTCCGGCAGCTGATGTCGGCTGTCCACTATTGCCACCAGGGGGGCAATGTCCACAGGGACCTAAAGCCACGGAACAGTCTCCTGGATGCCGACTGGAACATCAAACTCGCAGACTTTGGGCTCAGTAATGAGTATGTTGGCCAGAAGCTGACCACTTTCTGTGGCAGCCTCAATTACATCGCCCCAGAGATTCTCCTGAGACAAAGCTATGACGGTCCCGGAGTGGATGTATGGAGCCTGGGAGTCATCCAGTTCAAAATGGTCTGTGGAAGACTGTCGTTCGCATGAGACAACATAAGGGAACTATGGGGGAAGATTATCAGAGGGCAGCACAGTCTGCCCTACTTCATTTCTCCAAAAGGAGCGGACCTGATCGGGAAGTGTCTCACTGTTGGACTCTGCCAATATGGAACATTTGAAGAACTCATGAGCCATTCCTGGATGAACATGGGGCAGCAGGAACTGAGGCCATATCGGGAGACACCATGTGAGGTGTTAAACTCCCAGGTGAACACAGGAAATGAAAAATATGGGATTTCAGCAAGAAACAATGAGGGGGCTCTCAGAGACAAAAGAACATGAGAGCACAATGACCACATACTATATACTGAGCCACAAAACACCCAAGGGGAATGGCCACACCATAACCGTTAGTCCCTTCCCCAATGCGAAGCCCTCCATGGCTGGCTCCAGTTATTACCTGAGCCATAGTGTCTACACATCAGGCCGCAGATCAAAGAGGTGGCCAGTCCACCAGCCAGCCTGGACTGGAGCTCCGCCATGCCTGCACCCACGCCTGAGCATTCCCTCAGCGGGACCAGAGCCAGGGTTCCCCAGTCCTTCCCCGAAAGCAGAATCAGGGACCACCAGTCCGGCAGCTGAACTAGAGCCAGGGACTGCCACCTCCAGCCCTGTACCCCACCTTAGCTCATGGGAATCCATCTCCATGGACAGCACCAGCAGCAACATAGGTAGCGGAGCCCCAGAAAGGCAGCCTGGACGTGAGACCCCACCTCTTGCTCAGGCCAGAGCCAGAGAGTCGGTGGGTGGCTAGAAGGTTCTGGCACTTTTGCATAAAGCGCCTCTGCTGTGGCTCCTCCACTCAAAAGGCAGAAGTGCAAAGTGCAGCCTTTATAACACAGTCCTGACAGCAAGGCAGGGCTGCAGACAAAGACTTTGGGGGGCCCAAGCACACCTCCCTGCATTTTAAAGAATGAACTCAAAAAAGCTGAGTTCCAAAGAGCCTGGTGATAAGGTGCGGGAATCGGGCAGAGGCTGGACACAAACAGCTGCAGGTGGGAGCCGTGCAAGGAGGGCATGCTGTGTGTGAAGGACTTGATTCCACTGGACGAAGAGGTGTGCAAACTGGCCCTGAGTTCTCTGCACAGGATTCACATCAGGATGGTAGCGGACATCTCTGTGGCTTTCAGAAGCACCGGACTGTTCAGCTCAGAGTATTCCTGGAGCCCTCTGGAGGACATAAGAAGAGGTCGCCCTCACTGCAGATCCACTCCTTAGCATCTACCTGGGTGAAGCTTGAGATCAGACTCTTTTTCCTGGGGCCCTTCTCCCATTCCCTGCTCCTCTCTTCCTCCATGTTTGTGGAGGAGTGGTGGTTCTTGCTAAAATTCTTGGTTTTCCCTTAACCTTGTGATAAAGTGGATTGTTCCATAAAGATGTTTCAGATACTGTTTTGCATTCTCCCTGAAGAGAATTGGGGTTGTGGATCCCCCAGTTTGAGAAGCATGTAGTGATATAGTGTGGGGACTTAATTAGAACGAATGGAAATAGGACTGAAGAGAATGATGCTGTCAGTTCTCAATAGGAATGAATGTGGTTCCAAGGGGAGAAGGCCTGTGAGCCATCCTGCAAGGCAGAAAGGTAGAGATTGTGAGACCTTCCTCCACTCATTACTTCACGTTTTTAGAATGACTAAAGGGAACTTTAGTCCTGTGGCCTGTGTTCATTAGGTCTATGATGTGCATAATAGCATAGCAAAGTCCCGTGAACCAGCCTCTGTAGGGCATCAGGGAAGTGGCGGGTTTGTGGGCCGAAGCGGCTTGGCGGTCACTCACCTGTGCAGTGTCCTCATGATGAGGCAGGAGCTGGGCATTCCCCTTGGCACATTGGAAAGGGGCCTGATGTGTCCGTTTGACCTGGAAATGGAGAGGAAGCATGGGGGCAGGCGTGAGCTGGAGTGTGAGGTGCATACAGGACCAAGGTGGGGGGTGAGGCAGGGGAAGGGGTGTTTGACCAGCACCCCAATCACAGACTGACAGCAAAAGATAGCTGAGTCACAGAAGACAAAAGAGACAATCTTCTAGCTGAATGAGGATTGTTTGGTGATGCTACATCGCACTGAGCGTGTGCACGGTCTTATGAGATGTGTTGGCGGATGGTGTGGCGTACCACACAGACCCCTTTGGGACTGAAACACTCTCTCCCAGCTGCTGAGAAAGTTGGCTGTGATGATTCAGTCAGGGCCTATGCCTGGATTTACCTCCATCAGAGGAGAGTGGCCTCACCCAAATTTATCCTCCCTCTCTTGAGGTAGCCTAAGGACGATACCCGGCATACATGGGGATGTAAAGGCTGTCACCATTGCTCAAAGCACAGCTCTCTGCAGGCACACTCAGCTCAGGGAAACCACACGGGATGAGCTGACTTCCTTGCTGAAACCACATGATTGTCCAACTCCTTCTTCCCGATCCCATTTCCCTCCCTCCCTCACAGCTGTTGATTCTGAGAGTGTTCCCTAGTACAATTTCATCTCAGAGTCTGTTTCCCAGAAATCTGACCCAAGTCCAATGTAGAGTTTATTCCTAGAGATTAAACTGCAAAAACATCCTCATGTTTGAGGATGTGTCTCCCTAGACGCTTTCTGGAACTGACATCTCACTTCTCCACCACAATCACCCTCTCTTTGCATTCCTGCTTCTGAAATTTTACTAGTAGGTGCTGCCCCACCATATGTGCAGAACGGCCTGACAAATCTGGGGGGGGGCATTTGCTTTAGTAAGATCATATTCCCAGCTATTGTGTCACTGATGAGGTAGAGAGATTTTGGTGTACACTATCGGTTAGCAGGCTGTATTTCAGATTAAAAATAGAAATGTCCACTATATTACTGGAGAAATGTTTAATGTCACAGTGAGACAAAATAGTATGCAAAACAAAACAAAACAAAACGACTAACAAATAGATTTATTCTTAGTTTTATAGATCCCGTGACAAAAACAGAACAATATAAATAAGACTTCTTTTGCCCAAATTTTCAACATATTGACCTTTGCTTCATTAATCGGATTTTCTAAAGAGCAGTTTCTAAAGATGTTTTGTGCATTGTAAAATTAGGAATGCGTGATATATTAATTAAGAAGTCTTAAAAACATGGTGGGACCAAAATGTAGGCCAAAAAACCCTCAAAAAAATTGAAACAAAACAAAACCCCCAAATCCCGACTAACTAGGGAACCCAGACAAGAGATCAGGGTACATACCTTCTGTTAAATGTCTGCTCTATTTGAGAGTCCTCAAGTTCATCTAGCACACACTCCCACTGAGGGAGGAAGGAAGGTGTAGAAGAGAGGCAAGGAAGCCCTTCTAAGACTCATTAATGACTCACATTCCTGCTCACAGGCTCCTAGACAGGAAGGTCTCCTTTCAGCCCCGCCCACTCAAGAACCTCGCGAGCAGCACTGACCAACGGCTCTGGTCTACCCGGGCGCAGAGCTGCCCTCGGGCATGAACTCACGCTCACCTCAAGCTTCTGCGCTTTAGGGCAGAGCCTGGGGCGGATCGCAAGGAGACTGATGCGGTCGAGGGGCGCTGCTTTCGGCCCAGAGAAGGCAGAGACCACACCACACGTGGCCTCAGCAGCCACAGCCCAAATCAGAGTGAAACCCGGTGGGCCAAGCCCACGGAGGCTGCAGTGAGCGACCTTCTGCCCACCCTGGCTGGCAAACGGCCATCTGTCCTGCTAATTGTCGGGTACAGCATCGCACAAAAAGTGCTGCCTTATTTTCCCTAAAGGAGAGAAACCCACCTCCACATGGCTTCCGTGTCTCAGTCTGCAGCTAGGAGACTTGGGTAGGTAAGATGAGAGAAGGTTCCAAAAGACAGTGCTTCACACACGGAGGGAAAACGGAGCCTTCATTGTTCTCCCCTGTGAAGTGTATTCATCCCCATGTAGTTTCTTGCTGTCGTAATTTGCTTGTAACGCCTGACATCGTTTATGGATCTTAAAGGAGTCTACATGCGCTTGCTAACCATAGTGCCATCTTATTTATACAAAAAGATTGACATTCACCCCACATTTTCCAGTCTTCTGTATTCACAGATTACAACATACCATGCTGTTTTTCACTTTTGAGAGAAATCTCTTCTGGCACATGTTTATGTTCTATGGGAAAAATGAACTTGGTCATTAAAGAACACAGTATACTGGTTCATGGGGAAATTTTTTTCTCACAGTGGGCATAGTAAGTAAAAATGCTTCTTTAATAGAGAAGTTACATCCATATTTTATAGACTAGTACCAACAAATCATTTAGGTATAGCCCGCTAAGTAACAAATTAATACTATAAAGCTTCCAATAAATTATGGTTTGGTAAAACAGTTGACCATATAATTAGTCTAATATTCCCATGTTAAATGATATTTTGTGTTATATAAATAGAGCTTTCTTGACATTTCTGATCATTTTCCTTATAACTATTTTTTCCCATCTTTTTACAAGGCAGAAGACATCTTGTTAAAAACAGCTCTTTGGAAAACTTGATTAAAGCACCGAAGGTAAGTATGGTGAAGATTTGTGCAAAAAAAAGTCTTATTTGTATTATTCTGTTTTTTATTATTTGAACTATAAAATGAAGAATAATTGTATTGTTCCATTTATTCTCAAGTGTATGTCAATGATATCCTACAGTTATCCTGTCACAAGCACAGTTGACTAACTTGCTCCTGACATGTCTTCCAGACCATTCTCTCAGTATGAAGAGACTTGAAATCTCTTAGTCATTATCTCAGAAACATTGATGGGAGGGAGAGGTCTAAAGCATTGGAGAAGAGCCCATGGTAGAGGGTAATCTATGCGGAAAACAAATGTTATTATCCCTTGGCCTTAGAACATGACTCTAACCTCATTCGTTCATCCAACAGATGTTTTCTGAACACCACTATGTACCAGGTACTGCTCTAGCCATTGAGGATACAGTGGTGGACCATACAGGCAGGGTCCCTGTCCTCCTGGGACCTGTGAGCAGAAGGATGGAATGGGAGAGAGAATAGCAAGCTTTCAAATCAGTAACAGCATGGAGGAAGTAAAGCAGGTCAGGGGTACGAGTGCAGGGCTGTTTTTTGGATAGGACTGTCAAGTGTAGCTTCTCGAAAGAGGTGATATTAGAGCGGAGATCAGGATGATGATATACCAGGGTCTGAAAACAGAGTATTCAAGAAGAACAGGAAGTACCGATGGCTGGATGAAGTGATGGAATGTCAAGATCCACGTGGCTGGGAAATCCTTAGGTAGGGACATGTGATAGGATGTGTAGATGAACAGCTCGCAGAAGCCGGATCATGCTGGCCCCTTCAGTCCATAGGAAAGTATCTGGAATTTATCCTAAGGCAAATGGGAAGTCTATGTCAAGAGTGAGGAGTCAGTATGATCCTGTTTCTGCTGGAAAAATCCACTCTAGCTCCTAGTGTATAGTAGGCTATAGGGGGCAAGATTGACGCAGAGGGCTGTGTTGGGGGCCAGAGACGTGGAACAAGCTATGGAATACGCTTTAGAGTTATTTCTGATGAGGTTCAATGATACAGTCGATGTGCATTAAAGAGATGAGGAAACAAGGATGACACCCAGGTTTGGGGCTCATGCAGGGTGAATGCTGGCACTATTAACTGGGATGGGGATAGCGGGGAGATGAGCAGGTTTGGGGTGTGCAATATCAAGAATTGTGTTTTGCTCATGTTTTTGAAATGTTTATTAGACAGCGGAGTGGTGATATTGGGTGGGCAGTTAAACATAGCAGTGTGGAGTTCAGGGCAATAAAATTTTGGGATATTGTCAGCATGTAGGTGATAGTGGATGCTACAAGATTGGTTCTGTTTACTATTTCTTTGCAGCTCTTGCTAACTCCAGGATTTCCTTTTGCTCCAGGCATGTGAGTTCCTACTGGGCTCATGCTCTGCCTGGGCCTTCCTTCTCTATAATTCATGCTGACAAGCTTATGTGCATAAGACATGTTTGACAGGAAGCTCTCAGAAGGATGGAAGTTCAGCCTGGTGTTGGAGAAAGACTGTAGACTTAGAATCAAAGAATGTTGATTTATGGTCCATGAGGAGACATTTTGCCTAGACTTTTAAATCACTTTTCTGTAAAATAGGGGTAGTAATCGTATTCCACTCATGAAAGGACATGAGAATCTTTGTTGATAATGACATAGCTATAAATAGACTTGGTATACAGTAGGTGCTTGATAAATGCAGTGGAAACTGAATTTTAATCTCACACTGAAGAGTAGGTTCCCTAAGGATATGCTTTTACCTTTCCACATCTAAGAATGTTGTGTAAGCTTGTTACTTGTCAGATAAGCATCATGAGTTTTTTATTTTGTTCTTCATGAAACCTCAGTATTTGGACATTAAGGATATGTTGAGGAAACCATATTCATCAACTAGTGTTTGTTTGTTTGGTTACATTTAAGCTTTTCTTGCCCACCCATGCCCCAGCCCCCAGCTCCAGAGGCAACATTTAGAGCTAAGAAGAATTCTTTATGTTTCATGATTATTAAAGCATGTTTTAAAGAATAAAGATGTCTTTATTCTCTATGACTGATCCTTCTGGGAAAGAGGAGCCTGTGCTAATTTTCACTATCTGGCATTTTCTTAATTATGTCCTGAGTTTCTGTCCAGAGTGCATTTAATTTGGAAGCATTCCCAAGACATGTAAAAGTGAGTGCCAACATCTTTTTCGAATGAAAATTGGGTTTGATAATGTTTATATTGAATGCATGCAATTTAGTTATATCTTTTTTCATACATTCTCTCTATTCATGCTGAGAAAACCTCCAGAACATTGACATGTATTATAGCTTTTCTCAATCAATTCAGAGATATTTAATGAGTTGCTACTATGTGCAGGACATAGCATTAAGCATCTAAGGAATGCAAGTGTGTATCATGCACAGTCTTGTTTCCATCGTGGGAAGTAATTATTGGGGAAGGATGAGCTTTGTAAGAGGGGAAAATTATTCTAGAAACTTAGTGCTGCATTGAATGTTAGGATGCTGTCACTCCACTTCCTGCTAAATACTCCTGGCCCTTCCATAGCTCCCCACAATGGTGTCATCTCCCTCAATTGTCCCTGTTAGTGAGAGAGCTCCCAAGCTCCCTAGGTTTCTTGTTGGAATTTTGTACACTTTTGATCTTTATAATTAGGTCTTGATATTGTATAGAGATCTCCTCTGTGTCTTGTTCCAATACTTTGTGTCACATGGCCAGCCTACAAAAATTTGAAGATCTCTACAAAGGATCTCACGTTTTATTTTTCATTTATTTATTTTTTAAAAATTAAGTTCATTGGTGTAACACCAGTTATAAAATTATATAATATCATGTGTACATTATAATTTGACATCTGTACATTCTATTGTGTGTTTACCACCCAAAGTCCAGTTACTTTCAGCTACCATATATTTGATCCACTTTATCCACTTCAGCCTTCTCCTACCCACCCCCGATACCTGTCTCCCTTTATGCCTTCTAATTTCCTTCTTCTCCCCCACCCTCTACCCTCTGGTACCCACTAGGCTATCGTCTATATTCATGAGACTCTGATTGCTTGTCCTGTTCATTTGTTGCTTTTAGGCTTATACCCCACATATAATTGACATCATGTGATTTTCCAATTTTTCTGCCTGGCTTATTTTGCCAAGCATGATTATCTTGAGGTCCATCCCTGTTGTCACCTATGGCAGTATTTCCTCTCTTCTCACAGCTGAGTAATATTCCGTTGTATATATGTACCACAGCTTCTTTATCAAGTTATCTATCGTAGGACACTTCAGTTGCTTTCATGTCCTGGCCACCGTGAGAATGTTGCTGTGAGCATCAGTGTGCAAATATCATTTTTCATATGGGTTTTCAAGACTTTATTGTAAATACCCAGTAGAAGGATTGCTGGATCCTATGGTAGATCAAGCCTTAGTTTTTTGAGGAGCCTCCATACTGTTTTCCAGTGTGGCTGTACCAATTTGCAATCGTACCAGCAGTGGGTAAATGTTCCTTTTACTCTGTATCATTTCCGACATTTGTTATTATTTGTCCTCTTGATTTTTGCTATTCTATCAGGTGTGAGATGGTACCTCATTGTGGTTTTGATCTGCATTTCCCTAATAGCTAACGATGTTGAGCATCTTTTCCAATATTTATTGGCCATGTATATGTTCTCTCGGGAGAAGTGTCTGTTGAGTTTCTCTGCCCATTTTTGAGTGGAGCATTTGTCTTTTGTGGTTATTGAGTTGTATGGGCTCTTTATATATTTTGGATATTAGGCCCTTATCAGAAGCGTTGTTTGCGAACATATTTTCCCGTTCAGGTGGTTGTCTCTTTACCTGGTTGACAATTAGTTTGCTGAGCAGAAGCTTTTTAGTTTGATGTAGTCCCACTCATTTATTTTAGCTTTTAATTCCCTTGATTTTGAGCTCCAATTCGTAAAATCTTCTTTAAGTTTTATGATCTTGAAATTAGTTCCTATGTTTTCTTCTATGCACTTCATTGTATCAGGTCTTCTATTCAGGTCCTTAATCCATTTTGAGTCAATTTTGGTGTGTGGTAATAGACAACAGTCTAGTTTCTTTCTTTTGCAGGTGGCTTTCCAGTTTTTCCAGCATCATTTATTAAAGAGGCGTTCCTTTCTCCAGTGTATGTATTTGGCTTTTTTTTTTTTATTGAAAATCATCTGCCCATGAGTATATGAGGTTACTTCCGGACTCTTGATTCATTTCCCGAGGCCCATATGACTGTTTTACTGTCAAAACTGTACTGTTTTGTTTTCTGTCACTTTATAGTATATTTTGAAATCAGGCAGAGTGACACCTCTAGCTTCGTTCTTTTTTCTCAGGAAAGCTTCGGCAATTTGGGTTTTTTTGTGTGTGTGTGTGTGTTTCCATACAAATCTGATGATTTTTTGGTCCTATTTCTTTAATGAATACCGATGGGATTTCATGGGGATTGCATTAAATCTGTATCATGCTTTAGGCAATGCAGTCATTTTAATGATCTTGATTCTCCCAATCCAAGAATACAAAAAACTCTTTCAATTTCTTTGTATCTTCTTCAATTTCTATTAATAGGTCTTGTAGTTTTCATTATATGGGTCCTTCACGTGTTTCCTTAATTTTGTTCCTAAGAGTTTTACTCTTTTTGTTGAAATTGCAAAAGGAATGATTTTTTCCACTTCATTTTCTGACACATCATTTTTGGAGCTTAGGAATGCTCTGGATTTGTGAACATTGATTTTGTATCAAGGAACTTTACTGTATCTGTTTATTGTTTCTAGTATGTGTTTCTGGAATCTTTAGTGTTGTCTATGTAGAAAATCATGTCATCCGCAAATAGTGAAAGTTTGACTTCTTCATTTCCTATTTTGATGCCTTTTAAATCTTTCTCTTGTCTGATTGCACTTGCGAGGACCTCCAATGTTATCTTCAATAACAGTGGCAATAGTGGACAGCCTTTTCTTGTCCCTGAGGTTAGAGGGGAGGTTTGTCGTTTTTCTCTATTAAGTATAATGTTGGCTGAGGTTTTGTCATCTATGGCCTTTATTAAGTTAAGATACTTTTCTTCCATACCGATTTTGTTAAGTGTTTTGAACATAAGTGGCTGCTGTATCTTGTGAAGCCTCTTTCTGCTTCTATTGATATGATTATATGAATCTTATTTTTTGACTGGTTTGTGTGGTGTATCACATTAATCAATTTGGCTATGTTGAACCATCCCCGTCCCTCTGGAATGAAGCCCATTTGACCATGGCGTAGAACCCTTTTAATATGTTGCTGTGCTCTGTTTGCAAGTACGTTATTAAGCATTTTTGCATCTGTGTTCATGAGACATATTGGTCTCCAGTTTTCTTTTTCCTATGATATCTTTATCAGGTTTTTTATCAGAGTTCTATTGGCCTCATGAAATGAATTGGGAAGTATTGACTCCTGTTCGATTTCTTGGAAGAGTTTGAGGAGAATAGGTATTAAATCATCTTTGAATGTTTGGTAGTATTCACTGGTGAAGCCATCTGGTCCTGGACTTTGATTTTTTGGTAAGGTTTGGATGATTGTTTCAATTTCCGTACTGCTGATCAGTCTATTTAAATGTTCCAGGTCTTCTTGATTCAGTCTAAGAAGATTGTAGTTTTCTAAGCAGTGGTCCATTACCTCTAGGTTATTAAATTTGTTATTATATCCTTTTTCATAGTGTTCTTGTATGATCATTTATATTTCTGAGATGTCCGTCATAATTTCCCCTCTTTCATCCCTGATTTTGTCTATTTGTGTCCATTTTCTATTCTCTTCCTTTCTTTTCTCTTCCTTTCTTTTCCCTTCCTCTTCTCCCTTCCCCTCCCCTCCCTCCCATTCCCTCCCCTTCCTTCCCTTCCCTTCCATTTCCTTTACAGTAAGTCTAGCCAAGGTCTTGTCAATTTCATTAACCTTCTCTAAAATCCAGCTCATCGTTGCATTCATTTTTTTTTATTTTTTTATTTTTTTGTTTTCAATATCATTTATTTCTGCTGTAATTTTGATTATTCCTTTCTTCTGTTGACTTGTCCCTTCATCCTTTCTTCCTCTAGTTTCTTAAGATGAAGCATTAGGTTGTTTATTTGGGCTCATTCTTTTATTTATTTATTTATTTTTTTTGAGGTAGGCCTGCAATGCAACAAACTTTCCACTTTTGCCATATCCCAAAAGTTTCGATAGGTTGCACTATCATTATATTTCATTTCTATGTATCACTTGATCTCTGTTTTTATTTCTTCTGTGACCCAATCTTTCTTCAGTAGCATGTTGTTTGATCTCCATGTATTTTTGTTTCTTCCTGATATCTCTGTGCACTTGATCTCTAGTTTCAAAGGATTATGACCAGAGGATATGGTCGGTATGACTTTAAACCTGTTATATTGTCAGGTCTAATTCTGTGTTCCAGTGCATGGTTAATTCTTGAGAATGTTCCATGTGCACTCGAGAAAATTATATAAGCAATCGTTCGAGGATAGTAGGCTCTGCAAATGTCGGTAATGTCCAGTTGGTCTAATGTATCATTTCAGGATGTGATTTCCTTATAGATTTTCTGTCTGGATGATCTGTCCATGTCCAACACTGGGGTTTTTAGGTCCCCTACTATAACAGTGTTGTGGTCTGCTTCTCTCTTTAGTTCTGTTAGTAATCGCTTTACGTATTTGGTGGCTCCCTAATGAGGAGCATAGATATAATTAAGTGTTATGTCTTCTCCGGGCATGATTCCTTTTATCATTATGAAGTGTCCCTCAGTATCTTTCTTCACGGTTTTTATTCTGAAATCTTTTTCGACCGCTATTAGTACCAATACTGCCACATGTTTCTGAATACCATTTGCTTGAAATGTCATTTTCCACCCTTTCACTTTGCATCTATATTTGTCTCTGGAGCTGAAATGTGTCTCCTGGAGGCAGCATGTGATTGTTTTTGCTTTTCGATTCATTCTGCAACACTGTGCCTTTTTATTGGTGAGTTCTGTCCATTCACATTTAGGGTGATTATTGAAATATGGGGTCTTCTTCTTGCCATTTCTTTTGCTTTCTGTTAGCTTCGTGTTTCCATTGCTTCATTGTCCTCGTGTGTCTGTTTCCTTTTCCTTGTTTGTCTTTTGTTGGTTTTGCCTCTGGTTCTTCTTGTTTTTGTTACATAATTCAGTTCTGAATCATCTCTGTGTGGTTATCATTATGAACTTGTAAAGGAGATATATATATATATATATCCTCTATATGTGTGTGTGTGTGTACACACACACATACATACATATATACATACATATACACATACATACATACATACATACATACATACATACATACAGTCATTTATTTTCTTCTGTGCGTGCCTTATCTCCATTTCCCTTTGGGAATCTGGATCTTTGAACCCTCCCCTTTTTAGCCATCGTTATCTCCCTTTGTCACTATGTATACTGAACGTGTAGATCCATCTTGCTATAGCAATTCTATTCTTATTATTGAAGCTTACAATGTCCTATTCTTCATAAGGGTTGCACTCCTCTGCTTCTAATTGCCTGATATTCACTTTACTCCTAATTGTGTATTTTGTGTGTGTGTGGTTTTGTTTTAGCTGAGCAGACCCCTTTCTTGTATTTCCTATAATGTAGGCATCATAGTGGAGAAGCTGTCAATTTTTGTATGTCTGGAAAGTTCTTAAGTTCTCGCTCACATCTAAAGAAGAGCTTAGCTGCATACATTATTCTAGGCTGGTAGTTACTTTCACTGAATTGTTTAACTATTTGATTCCATTCATTTCTGGCCCATAAGGTTTGTGCTGAGAAGTCTGAGGATAATCTAATGGGTTTTTCTTTCTAATTTATTGTTTTCTTCTCCCCGCTACTCTGAGATATCTGTCTTGTCATTGATTTTTGATAATTTCAATACAACATATCCTGGTGAAGACCTTTTTGGGTTGAGAGAATTGGTGGTTCTGTTGACGTCTTGAATTGGAAGGTCCAGCTCATTCCTTAGATTTGGAAATTCTAAGTCCCTGCTTTCTAGTCCCTGCTGCTTTTCCTAGCCTTCAATAATACCCATTATTCGTGTGTTTCCTCTCCTGATAGTATCAGCTAGGTCTTGAATTTCTCTGTCATTATGTTTCATTCTGTGGCCTATCTCTTCTCCTTTCTGATTTATTTCTTGATTTCGGTCTTCAATGTCATTGACCTTTTTCTCCATTTGACCCACTCTATTTGATTTTTCAACTCCTACAGTCTGCTTTTTACCTTCAGAAGATCTAGTCTACTATTTTTGAGAGTTTCAATCTCCTTGCTCTGCTCATCTAGGTGCCTTTTCAAATTCTGAAATTGTTAATATGACTCGTTTTGGAATTCACCGAGTCTTTTCAGAAGTGCCATCTTGAACTCCCTGTCCTTTAAGTTGCATATTTCCATGTCGATAAGCCTATTTTCTGGAGACCTTTCTCTTTCTTTCTCAGCTACCTTGTCACGTTGGTTGTCCATGGTGTTCAATGGACGATTTCTCCAGCTAAGCAGTAATGAAGTATATTTTACTTTTTATCAAAAAGAAGATTTATTCTTTAAATGTCTCTCTTTAAGCTGCTGCAAAGAGGTCGCTTTTCTTTTGGTTTCCAGTGGGTGCCACCTAGCCTCTTGGTCCACTGTTTGATATAAAGCCTTCAATGCCTTTTTATTTTCTGATAGATATTTAATCAAGCTCGCTACCCACAGTTTCATTCTCCGTCAGTGTTAGCATCTGTTTCGGTAGTGTTTGCTCAAATTCCCCTGGGGAGTCTATGGTGGGACGGCCGCTTTGAGTTGGAGGATGGGCGCTGTACCTCTGACTCGGTTTTGCAACCAGGGCAAGTAAAAATCAACTGTTCTTTTTCTGCCATTGTGCTTCTCTGATTTCTGCCATGGAGACTGGGCCTTGCCACTGCCTGCATGGAACTCACAACTCTGCCAGGCAAGACTGTTCAGGGAAGTTGCCAAAGTTTCACTCCTCCCCTCATCCTACAGGTAGCTCCTGTGGCTGGCAGAAGCAGATTCTGTATTTCTCCCAGTCCACTGACCGACACGTAGGGTTATGACCTGTGGTAGCTCTTATGCGCAGATCCCACACTGAGGGGTGCTGATGTGCAGTTTGGGTGTTTTTTGTTGAAGTTGAGATGTTCAGCTTATTGCTGTTTCAAGGGGAGCGATCTGGTGATGTTTCACTCCACCATGTTCCAGAAAATCCTTCGTGTCTTACAGTTTAATAACCTGCATTTGTGCATGCTGAAAGTTTGGAGAGGGCTTTCACACATTTCCTCCTTCCAGTCATCATGAGAGTCAAGCAACACGCTCCCCATTTTATAGATGAGCCAAGTGGATCTTAGAGTTCAGTGACTAAGCTCAAGATCACACAGCTAGTATAACAATTTAAAACTTGCAGTTGAAAGTTCTTTCCACTAAACAGAGGCAGCTATGATTGTAATATAAAGGGATTCTAGAAAGCACCTAGGGATTGGTAACCAAAACTCATGTGACAATAAAATGGAACAGGATACCGGTCTACGCTGGAGGCGACTGAAAAGTTTTATGGAGGAGAATCAGCTCTTCTCTGTTGCCGTGGGCTGAGTGATGTCAATGGAGGTGTTTTCAACAGGATGTCAGTGTCAGCAAAGAAGCACGTTCCTGCTGGAAAATAATTGTTGTTTTTGGTTGAGCAACACAAAGCTTTTCTATGGAAACACAGTTCTTATCATAGTGCTTATGAGCTGTATTAAGTTTGTGGAATGAAACTGTAATTTTTTTTCCTTTGGCCTGTGCACAACAATCTGTTGCTGGGTGGCACACGTAAGTGCTATATGGTGGGGCCCTCTACGCACCCGTGTGTAAGTGCTTAGAACATTTTCCATGGCTCTTAGCCCCTCACATTTTACGTGGACTTTTAAAATGTGACCTTCATTTACCCGTCATTACTTTGAGTCCATGCACTGTTGGCTTTCTGCAATTAAAAGGGAAGACCTATATTCAAATACAATTCCAAATGTTTTCTCCAGAAAGGTACTTGAGTTTAAATATGTCAAGTAAAGAGACCTTTCTTCCCCCCATGTTTCTATTTTAGTACTTCAAGCCATTGTCAAGCATTTAGAAAGACTTGAAGGGATCATCTGAAGCACTGATCAACTCAAATCTTAATGTGCTTATTCTCCTTTAGTAAATATTTGCCTACATTTCCATTTTTGGAATCTGCAAGATGTAGAAGATGTGAAGAAAAGGTGTCAGTAAGGTCAAGCAAGTATTTTAGAAAAGATGATATGGCAATGGCCCTGAGGAACTAGGAGGGGAATGTAGTTATGGAAAGACTTTCTTTCTCCTAAGCTTTGGTCTTGTCTTTCAGTAGCATCTCTACTCTTCTCTTCACGCTATTGAAACAGATCATGTATAATGAAGGGATTGTTCATCTTGGCACTTATTTGTATTTTCATTCATTTTGTAATCTGTTAGGCATGTTCTACAGCTTGCTGTTTTAAGATTCTTCTCTAATAATGACTGGGGCCTGAGTGGTCCCACTAGAGACAGCAAAAAGTGATTGGGATATGGATGTATTTTGAAGTTATAAAGTTAGAACAGACATATCTTAATCAGATGCATGCGAGAGAGAGAGAAAGACAGCGACAGAGACAGAGAGACAGAGACAGAGACAGAGACAGAAGGAGGGAAAGGAGGGAGTGAAATAGAAAGTCAGAGTCAAGGGCTGTTCAAGCATTGGAAGGATTGATTTTCCTTCAATCTAAGACTGTGGGAAAAACAGACATGTTAAGTTTTCTCTATGAGCTGTGCACTTGGCAATTTGCGCCTAGCGTTTGTTAGAAGGGTCTTGGTAGGTTCATGTAGAGATACAAATGGGAAAATCTTCAGGGTTCAATGGTATTGAAAGCTGTTAAATTGGAGGAGACAGTGAGTGGAGTCAGTAAAAAGGAGAGGTCAAAAGACCAATTCTTCAGGAGCACTCTAACATTTAGAAATGTGAGAGATGAGTAGGAACTAATAAAAGAGACTAAAACGGAGGGAGCAGACAATCAGGAAGGAAATCAAGAGTTTTGTCCTCAAAGTGAAAAGAAATTTCCATGGAGGGAAAGTAATGTTGCTGGCAGGTCAGGTAAGTTGAGGACTGATTGCTGGTTTATGAACATGGAGCTTATCGATAACCTGAGATGGGAATTGTCCATGGAAGAATTGGAACCCTGGAGAGTGAATATAGATGAACGTTTTGAAGTGCTGTCTGTGAAAGGAAAAAACATAATTCGATGGCACCTGGAGGGGAAAGGGGAGTCAGGAGGGTGTTTCTTGTATAAACATTATGCTTTATAGGCACATCTGTTATTAACCATCCAGCATCCACTGCTCCTGGCCCTGTCTGTTAATGTGTTCTAATATTTTAGTAACTTTCCTCTTTCCTCAACCAGACCATTTTGCTTGCTGTGAGAACCACATTTGATCTCCTTTCCCTAAATTCTAGATTGCATTTCCTTCTGTTATATGGTCCCATGAATTTCCTTATCTGTCTATCACCTTAAAGTGTGAATCCTGCCTCTGCCTTTCTTCCTCAGCCCTCGAACCCTTATTAGATCTTCAATAGTGTATATTGTTTCTTTATTTTTAATAAAAGAAATCAGTTTTTCATGTAACATTATAGAGAATCTAAATTCATGTTAAAATTTACAATGCATGTTTAGGAGAAAAAAAGTGGCGCAGATGATAGAACTTCTGTTCATCCCTCTGGCGATCAAATCAAAGTTGTGACAGAACAAGGAGCAGCACCAACAAAAAATCATCTGGGATCTAGATGAACAAGACACACGACTACGGAGAAATCCAAGAGAGCAGCTGCAACGGCACAAGGTAGGACGGGGTGAGGACACGAGGCTGACCTCACTGGGCAGCTTAGTGACATGGAGGCTGCGGCCACCTCTGTGTCCTCTTAAAGAGGCTGCGCCCGTGGCCGGACTTTCACGGAGACAGACATGCTTGCTCTGAGCACCAGCAACAACTTGGCTGTGCAGGGGGCACCAGGGACTTGCAGAGGGACACCGAGTTGTCAGTGTGAGGGCCAGAATTCCTTGGCAGAATTGCTCCCTGTGGAGCCCAATAATTTAACATATTCTATATAACCATAAGTTGGCATAAAAATTATAAAAATAATCTGGTTTGGTGAAAATGATACATGACATCATATTATCTAAGGAAATCTCTTAAGACTAAAATTTTAAATTAGAGGAAATCATAACTTGGTCTTTCCTCTACCCAAAAGTGCAAAAAAGAAGCAAAAAAAAAAAAATCCAACAAGGTCGTTGCCTCAGAAAGGGGTTTTAAAAGTCACTCCATTGATAGTAAAGACATAGAGGCCCCACTACGAAGGCTACGTACCTGTGCAAACTTA